>CAKNYM010051920.1:77019-104040 GCA_932195095.1 Andricus curvator | reverse complement strand
CCTGGCATTCAAAGCACCTGCGCGTATCTTTGCTCACAATGTTTGCTCTTACTGCAGATTTCGCACCATCCATCGCACCACTCGCTTGGTTTCTCGTTGCTTCGTCTTCTAGAACAAGCAGTTTTAATTGGTCGTATGTGAGACTTTTTTCATTTGTACCCCTTTTTACAAAATCAATCACTTGTATCTGTGGTACAGATATCATAACTGCATTATAAAATGCATCTCTTTTCTCCTCTTCCGAAAGGAGAGTAGCACCGGGAGAATTTTCGTAGTTTCTAACTACCTCTTCAAAATTTTCACAAAATTGTGCCGCGCTCGTCTTTCCTATAATATACTTCATATTATAAATTTGCTTTCGTACCGAATGAGATGTCAAATTAACTTCACACATTTTTAAATCTTTTAATTTACTTAGATTCTCGACTGGATCTTTAAGATGAATCACCTTCGAGTGATAATGCTGGTCAAGATGATTGATCATAATATCGCGAACTTTAAATTTTTGATCTTCTAATTGAATATCATGAAATTCACTCATTGCAATTGTTTGATAAATTATATGTAATGAACCACAAGCCCTAAGTTCAGAAGATAAATAATCAAAGAAATGTTCGAACTTTATATTAGTGGTTAGCTTATAATCACGTCGTATACCGCTCCCCTTGTTCACGATTTCTAATTTAAGAGTTTCTTTAATTTGATTATACAAAGAATTATTTTGATCAGGTCCCGAACTTGAACTTTCATCTCTAAAATTGTTTAAACACTTTCTTACGGAATCGCGAATTTCTTTTCTTACATCAACGGACTCCCTCTCGGATGGGAAATTTTCTTTATCTTGATTTGAATCGTTCTTCATCAAAATATTAATTTGTTTCCTAACCTCGTTAGAAATTTTGTCTTTCAAGTCAGAATTTTCGTTTGGTAGCTCATAATCAATTGAAATGTCATCTGAGTCTATTACCTGTCTGTTTTCATCCTTTTCTAGATCATATATGTTCACTAATTTATTAATGACTGAATTTATCCTATCAACCCGTTCAGACCACTGCTCACGATGAATTTTCAATTGATCGGCTACCGTGTCCCCTTTTTTCACCTCTTCTTCTCTGGTTTTGAACAACATATTTTCTTTCTTTTGTACTATGGAACTCATCTTTTTCAGTACTTCAGAAAACTGGTCCATGGTGCGAGTAGCAGCAGCAGTAAATTGTGTCATCGATTTAATAACTTATGACATTTTTCCATTCCTATCATGAAGTTTTGAGTCAAAAGGAAGATCAATTTTAATTTTGTCAGTATTTACCTCCTCAAGGTGGTTTTTAGAAGTTATAGAGGCCAAATATTTGGGGTCGATTGCAATTGTTTTTTCATTAATAATTTTAGGCAATGTATTGTTTTTATCTGCTGCTCGAATGACTGGGTCAGTTCTACTCACCATACTGATTGCATCTCTCTCACCTCTGTTGCCCTCCTCGCCTTTTAGATTCACTCGCCTTTCAATGCCTGTATTGCTCTCGCCGTTTATTTCTTCTTTAATCTCATCATATACACCTATTGACTCATCATTCGCGCAGTTCTCTGAGTGGCTTTCCATCCTTGGCATTATTGTGGTCTGCCCAGCCAAGATCTTTTCTTCGACCCATTCGACAACATTGATCCACTGGTCATCCGGCAACATTCGATTCTCTGTGTAAGAATTTAATTTATCAGAATTCTGTTAAATTATATGAATAATAATAAATAAAACAAATTAATATAGAAGCCAAAGAATTTATCTCGAAACAAACTTGCCGAACAACAAGCTAAGTCTGTCTCAAGATGAGTAGATACAAGAGTAACTCGAACAACAAAGTCACTCTTATACCACCCTAGTCGGTCGAGCTATGCATTGCCGGGCAAAAAGTACACACAACTCAACCGACCCACTCAGAATCTTACACATGTTTATTTCAAAAATTTGTTTCAATTTCATTCAATAGAGGAGACATGAGACAATAATATAAAATGTAAATAAGAATCAAATAATGTGCACAGGTACTATGTGTATGTGTGCTAGCCCACATACGCACCTATGCCGTCTCCCTCTTTCATGCATGCAATTTTATCTTTCTCGTCTTTTAAACACTCATCACTTTTTATATTTCTCGCCAAGTCTAATTTTTAATAATCTCACCTGTTCTATAACCTTCTGTTTTGCTCTCAGGTATGATGTAGAGTGTTTCATTGTCTACTTTGATCAAAACTTTTTCTCCTTGGTGGTATTTGTTTAACCCGAAGGAATCTGTTAAATATTCCCACAAGTTTGCTAAAGACTTGTCAGCTGTAAAATATTGAATTTAAATTAGTATTGTGATCACAACATTTTAATTTATTTTATTCATATTTTGTTTCAATAAACAAAATTTGAAGCTCAAATTTGATTAATAAAATAATTTGAAAATATTTTTAAAGTTAAATTTTCAGTACGCACACCTTTTTCAACATTAAATTTAACTTTATCAAAAATTCATTTTCATTTCGCATTTACATGTATACATGTATATATCCATACGCATATAACCGCACAGACATATGTGTTCACACACACGCACATGTATTCATACACGCCCACTGTATGTATGGCCATTTCACAGTTGTGTGTAGTCAGACCTATGGTTGCAAGTGCGCGCACAAATCAGGCAAAGAAATTCGACAGCGCGGTAAGAATCTATAGCTATTTATTTTTCTAAACTCTCCGTTCGCTCGAGCGCCGCGCTGTTGTGAACTACCCTTTATCGCCGTCTCTCTTTCCTTCTCTCTCTCGCGCGCGCATGCCGGCCTTGCAACACGTGTCTCGACTTTGGGTCTTCTAAGAAATGCACTCTTGCCCCTCGTCTATCGCATTTCGACCGATTTCTCTAAAGTAAACACTAAACACTTCTCTATCGCCCCTCCCATTTCTGTAGAGGTTCACATCTTTGTTTTTACTTCACTCGTACTTCTCGAGAATTTTTCTTTGTCTAAATTCAACTTCAATTTTAATTTTACTTCAGAAACTTCACTTTCAAATTTCTTTTTGAATTGCAATTTTAATTTCTCTTATTTTTAACATTATTTTCACACCAAGCTACAATTCATTTTATTTTCATCTCATCGTTCTGTTTTATTGTTGAAATTTCTTTCACACTTGCACCTTGAATTTTATTCAACTTTTGTCCTTGTTTTCACGCTTCTTACATTATTTTAGTTTTAATGCGTGTATTTTTCTTTTCACTATGTACACATATCACTAAAAAAGTTTGTAGAGCACTTGAAATGTTTGCATATCGCTAAAAATATTCGTATATCGCTAAAATGTCATATTTCGCGCAGTTGAAGCGTTCCTGGCCCATAACCTGTTGAGGGTACAGGTTTTAATAAATAATTAGTCACTTAAATCCTTTTAAAGACAAACTATATTCTATAAGAATTGTTATAAAGTTATTAAAGAAATAGTGTCAACCCGCCTGTCCAAACTCGTCAAAAACATAGACAGCAGTGGTCCCCTTTTTCGACAGCGTCTAGCTGCACCAAATGTGGGGGAACCTCTCAGGAATAGGAAAATAAAAGAACGGAGAATTAGACGAGCTAGGCGCTCCTATATTCTTTCAATTTCCTTTCACTATATTGAATCTACCATTTTTTTTTTCAAATTTTGGCGTAAGATTCGTCATCAGCGTATGGAGTGTGGGCCTTGTTTTTTGTTACTTGAAATTTTGACGCACACATTCAAAAATTCTGGACACAAGAGTGGCTCAAAAAAGGCAATGTTCAAATTTTGTTTGGGAGAATGACTCATGTTGCGAGGTTTCCAAAAAGCAGTGAATACGTTTTTTTTCTCGATCGAACAATAATAATTGTGCCGACGAGCGCTTCTATTTACCCATAAAAATAACATGGGGAAAACCCCAACATCTACAAATATGAGACTGGAAGGCGTAATTTTCAATAAAACAAGTGCAAATTACTGACTGCTTAAAATCACTTCCCCAAATGTGATATATGCATTGATTTTTAATTTTTACCCCCCGACTTCCTTCCAGGGTGCCCTAAAAATCACCCTCTAAATGAGGATAAAGTATTTTGCGGTACATTGGTCATAAATATTACTTTTGTGTAGTTCTTTTTTTATAGATCATTTTTAATTGCCAAATTTAAAAGTTTTATGTATTTTTTATCAATTTTTAATTGTTTAAACAATTTTTGTTTGTTTATAAAATACGTTCTTCACATTGTATCCTGATCCTTCTGTCCTACAAGGTAAGCAAGAGTGGGGAATTTACGCGAGATGACATCGCACAACACTGTTCCTTGGAGTGTGGTCTCTAGCTGCGGATAACCTTCCGCAGCAGACTGGACAGTTGGAGGTGAAGCTTTCACCTCTGGATACTTTTTTAGAGCTACCATTTAATTGTAAAATGTTATAAGGAACAGTGTTCACGGACTAGATGAAGTGATCGCAGATGAACAGCCTTTTCCATCCGGTTCGCAATGGACTGACGCTGGCAAGCCAGAATCTTGTTGAGTTGGCTGAGAAATAAAGCTTTTTTATGGTAGCTGCACAAAATGAGCGTGTTCTATTGCTTGCGGATTGGCAGTAAACTCTCTCTTTTTGAGCGGCGTAAGCGTACGCTTATGTGACGTGCGCCGAAGAAAGGGGGCTTACTCTAAAAAAATCGAAATCGAGGTTTTTACACCTTTCGATAGTTTTTGAGTTGCTAGGTACCCGAGAAATCAGGCTTTCCCTCGAGAGCTTGAGATCCTGTGAAACACCTCTCACCACTCACCACACATCTCCGCGTTTCATCTATACCCGTCCGTGAGCCGCGTCTACGACCTATCTCTTTCCTCGTGAGAATGTAGTGGTAAGTAGAGAGGGAAGATTTCGTTAGTCTTCCCTCTCTCCTAAAAATCGCGTCTGTCCGGTCGACTTCGACCGCTCACCCTGAAAAATCTCACTTTTCAGAGTAAGCCCTCTTTCTTCGACACACACACACACACACACACACACACACACACACACACACACACATATATATATATATATAATATTGGAACTGGACTTGCATGTTGTTGGCGGAAGTGAGAACGTGTTCAGTGATAGGTCGTGAGAGGATTTTACGGAATTTGTGTGGAAGGTGTGAATGGAGTGTGGGAGTGGAAGTCTAGGAGGTGAGTAGGGTTGTGTGGCGTGAATTGGGGACATACAAATTAATTTTCAGTGTAGTTGTGAGGTGGCATTGAGTTAAATAGAGAAAGAGGGGTTAGGTTGGCAAGGGATCGGGGGAGTTTGTGGTCAGGAGATTTGGGCCTTTGAGGGGACAAAGGTGGTTCTCGCAGTGTTGGGGGTGTTAAGGGAGAGAAAGGGATCTCGGCAGGGGCTGTGAGGAATTGAAAAAGTGAAATAAAGGGAAAATTTGGGGGCGATAGATGGCAGCAGTCTTTAGAGACATCTGTGGGTTGCAGAAGGTACTGCATGGACAGATCCCAGTTACCGACGGCAGAGCGGGAGGTGGGCAGCGAGAGTGCTGGCAGTGCTGGTAGTGAAAGTGACGGGAAGCAAATTTTCCACTCGCCACAACCACCAACAGTGCGTGGTCCGGTGTCGAGCGGCGCGTCCGGGAGAGGGAGAAAGCGGAACGGTGGGAACGGAGGAAGCGAGAAGGTAAGGGAGAGAGCGTCTAGCGCAAGTGAGGGGGAGGGGGAGGATCTCTTGAAGAGGAAGAGAGACAGCCAAGAGAGTCCGGAGAAATGCGAAGTAGAGAGTCCGTTTAAGAAAAGCGGGAGAACACGTAGGCGCCCCCCCCCCCTAATGGAGGCAAAGTCGGAGGAGGCCCTCGGTATGCTGTTAGGTGAGATCAGGGGGCTGAGGGAGGACGGTAAGGGGGACTAAGAATCAGATGGAAGGCATGAGGGAGGACTTGAGAATCAGAGATGAGAAATGGGAAAAGGAGGTGAAATAGCTGAGGGAGAAAGTCGAAGGATTAGAGAGGGAGGTGGTGTCGGTAAGAAAGGAAAAAGAAGTTAAAGTGAAGCAGATGGAAGAGGAGATTAGAGTGTGGAAGGAAAGGACGGAAAAAAAGACTTGAGAAGGTGGAGGGCAGGTATTAAATGGAAGTAGATGATAGGGGGAGGGCGAGAAGAAAGGTATTTGGGAGAGGGGGGAGAATATGATAGAAGAGAAAGTGGGAGAGCGTAGGAATGAAAAGGAGGAGAGGGCGGATAGGGAAAGGATAAGGGCAATGGAATTGAGAATGGAGAGAAAAGAGAAGGCAGACAGGAGAAATAATATTGTGATAAGAGGGTTGAAGCTAAAAACCGGGAAAGAAAGGAAGGGCGTGGAAGCGCTGCTACAGAGCATAGGGTGGGTTAAAGGAATGGTAGGAAAAGTTAGGCTGGCGAGCAAAAAGGAGAAGGAAGTGGCGGTTGTGGAGTTGGAGAAGTGGGTAGAAAAGTTGGGGGCATTGCGAAATAAAAGTAGGATAAAGGATCAGGGATTTTTCTTGGATCGCGATTTGAAAGAGAAAGGAAACGGAGGTGCAGAGAATGCTGAACGACATGGGTAGGAGGGAGAGGATTGAAGGGAGATCGGCGAAGGTAGGGTATGGGAAGAAAAAATGTGGGTGTGGGACGAGGAGAAAGAGATGTTGAAGGAAGTGCAGGGGAATTTATTTCGTAGGAAGTAGGGGTGTGGGGGTAATGCAGGATGGAGGAGTACTGAAGGTGCTCTATTGGAACGTAGCAGGTGTGAGAGAAGAAGTATGAGGAGTTCTGGAGGTATATCCAGGAATTTGATGTTGTGGGACTGGTAGAGACGTGGGTAGAAAGAAAGGAATGGTATAATATAGAGCCAAAGCTGCCAAGGGGGTATAGGTAGAGACTCAAGGAGGCGGTCAGAGTTAGAGATGGATTAGAGGAAGAAGTTCATGGAGAGGTAGAGGGGGAGGGAGTACAAATGCGGGCAGTGAAGATGGGAGGGGTAACATGTAAGTTTGTGGCAGTGCACAATAAGGATGGGATGGAAATAAATAAAGCAAGGGTGGAAGACTTGCTAGGCGAAAGAGAGGAGGGTATGGCGGTACTGGGTGGGGACTTTAACCAATTAACTGGTAGGCTCGAAATCGAAGTTATGTGCCAAGAACTGGCAGAAGCAAATAATTCCGTATTCATCATGAAAGTTCATTTCCTAAGGGGTTCTTAGGTCGTCCGGGGTCAAATTGAGAAATTCGAAATTGCGCATCCAATATGGCGGACTAAAATCCAAAAATCACATGACTTGAATGAAAGGCAGTACTGAAGAGTTTTTTGAGTCGCTAATGACTATTCTACGTTATTATCAGCTATTTTAAATTTTTTAATTTTGACCCCGGATTCGTCATCAGCGACCAAAAAACCTCTTAGTAGTGACTTCCATTCAAATAACGTGACTTTTGCATTTTAGTTTAACATATATTATCCGCCATTTTGAAGTTCTAAGTTTTGACCTCGTATTCGCCATCAGCGACCTAAAAAAACCGGATATATGCGTCATTACCAGTTAACTACTGAATGAGACGTTGGGGAGGGAAGGGGGCTTTTTATAGGGAAGGGGAGAGCTTGGAAAGGAAATCGAAGGATAAGATAATAAATAAGGAGGGAAAGATTTTAAGGGTTTGGATGGAGTTTGTAAAGACATTTCCTGCCCGTTGGAAATTCCTTACTAAAAATTTTGTAAAATGGCCTACCTCAACTCAGTCCTCCATTGTAGTGCCTTGTCCCCAGCTAAGCTGAAAAAAAGTAGAAGAGAGAAGACAAAATATAGGCAGGATAGGCCCAAGTGGCTTATCAGGGCCGAAGGCCTGAGAAAGATGAAGTAGGTCAAAAAGAAAAAGCTGAGTTAACGTGACTCAAAGAACAGATCCATTATACTCTAAATTTTATTCCGATGAAATATTATGAAGTCATTAAGGCCCTATTGCTAAACCTGAAATTGAAAGAAGTTCACAAAAAAGAAAGGGGGGGGGGGAGTTCCTAACCAATAATTTCAAATCAAACACATCCTTTTCCCAGGCGCTTGGTTTTATTATCAATAACACATATAAATTTCCGACATATTTTTCTTTATTACAAGATCGGTCGCGTATTTCCAAAATCCCCACTACTCAACAATAATGTCCAATTTTACCGGTACCTACTTTGAAACGCGGAATCCTAACTCTAACCAAACCTATGGCCACGTGGCCCAGAATTCGCCATACTTTACTTTCACAGACTTTCACAAAAAAAAACTAAAGAGTTCCTTTAAATAATACAAACCCCAATCTCACCATTATAAAGTGAACTCGTGGTCGGTTCCCCAGAATATATTACAACTTAACACCGACCACGAGGTACGACGCGAACAAATTTCAAAACTGAAAATCGAGAAATTCAACTTCTCGGTTTTCA
Organism: Andricus curvator; assembly: GCA_932195095.1. Classification (NCBI taxonomy): domain Eukaryota; kingdom Metazoa; phylum Arthropoda; class Insecta; order Hymenoptera; family Cynipidae; genus Andricus; species Andricus curvator. The sequence continues at coordinate 95,589 of CAKNYM010051920.1, read as the reverse complement.
CCTCCCGAAGAAAAATTTTGCGAAACGCGAAACTACGGATGACGAAAATCGCGAAACTATCAACACTCCACACCGGAATTCCCAAACGAGATTCTCCCGGAAAGAAAAAAAAACGCGGCACTTAGAGGGCTGGCTGAGCGCTTTGGCGGTACTTGAATTTGACGATAAATTCCATGAACCATCCGCCAAAACTCTCCGCCAGAAATAAAAAAAAAACCACTTACCCCCTCATACTCGACTTTCCTCCAAGTCCCTTTGACTATTTTAAACATTCTTTATTTTCTTTTTGATACTTTATTTTCGGTTCTCCTTTATTTCCGTTTTGGTTTCAAAATTCTTTGTCCTTTTAGTCTTTTGATTTTTTTGTATTCTAAATTAATACTTGCTACAGCCTTCCTCATGGAGAGTTCGGAGCGAGAGTGAAGAGACGCGCAACGCATAGTAGGCAGGTTCGCTTATAGGCTTCCTTCCTGTTGTCCAATCAGAGCGTCGTACCCACATGTCTCGAGGTTTTCCACTAATCGTAGCTCCCCGGATCCTCGACGGCCGCCATCTTGCTGGAAGAACATACCGGTATCTCTGCCGCCAAAACAGAAGAGAACATTGTTAATACCAAAACCCTACGATTCTGAGTGGAATCCTTAGTTAGTTTACGTTTTCCACTCAGAATCCTTAAGTATTAGTCAGAAGATGGTTTTATTTAATAGAGTGGTTTCACCGAGTCCGAGCGCCCTCTGTCACTTCCGGGACTTCCGGAATATGGTTTTGAAGAATATGAAATTGGGCCATCCAATGAAGGGTTCAGTCCCATCTCCTTCTCTTTCCAACGTGTCAGCTTCCTTCCTTTACTCCCCCGTGATCGGTGAGCGCCAGTCGATAGGACAGAAAAGGACAGACCATCGGAATGCTCCTTCCCTCTCATGGACCGAATGTATGGAGATTAGCATTTGGAGTGAGGGTGGGACTGACAGATGCCGCCAACTTGTTCCTCTTTGGTGTGCGATACTCTATCCTGCTCCCCTCCCTTGGCAATGTGGCGAAATACTGGTCGGAATCCGTAGGCCAGAAAAGGATAGCCTGTGTCCAAGTTCTCTCCCTCTCTTTCTAGCTTATCGTGGTAGGACCGCTCTGTCGTTTTCGGGACGTGTTGTTGACGTTGCTCCGCTGTCAGTTTTGCTCTCGACCGAAGTTTCCGTTCTCGGGACAATAAGTACATAAAAAAAGGAACAAAAGGAGCGCATGAATAAATAATTCGATGTCGTGCCGAAAGTGCCCTTGTGGAGTGACCCTCGTTCCGAACTCCCAAGGGAAGAGAGAGGACGCTTATTTAACCAGTGCCAGTGGGGAGGTTATGTTCTTCCACAACAACAAGTGACAGGTAGTATTTTTACCCTGTCTCAAGTTGTATCGGTAATAGGCTATGTGGTCATGAATATGCAAGGCTGGGAGGAGACGGAGAGATTCGCAGTGGACGGGAGGGTAGAATCAGCCATGTGGGTTGTGGGTAAGGGGTGAGAGCGGCGGAAGGCAAGGTGGGGAAGAAGTGTCGACGGGGGAGAGGGTGAGCTGGAAGAGGGAGGCGATAGAGAAGTATAAGGAGCAGTTAGGGAAGGTACGCTTTGAAGGGGAGTCGGTGGAAGAGATATGGGAGGATTTAAAAGAGAAAGTGAAAGGTTGCATGCAAAAGAAGGTATTCAGAAAGAAGAAGAAAGGAATGGTGTAAGAAGAAAGAACAGGAAAAGGAGAAAGATCTGGAAGAGGAGTTGGGAAATGTTAAGATGGAGGGGGACGTCTGGAAGATAATAAATAGTTTTAGGTAGCGTAGAGTGGGTAACGAGGGAGGCAGAGATGGAGGAGTTGAATGACGAGGAGATAGAGGAAAATATAAGGAAGTTAGGAAGGTGAAATTCAGTAGAACTGGACGGGGTAGAGAACGAAGCGTTGCTGTTTAGTACACAAGAGGTTAGGGAGAGGCTGAAGGAGGTAGTGAAGAAAGTATGGAGGGGGAGGGATTCCCAGGAAGATGGAGAAAAGGGTTAATAGTGCCACGGTATAAGAACGGAGGTAGGAAAACTGATAGGCAGGGAAATTATAGATGGATCACGCTAATGAATACGGCGTACTAAGTATACGCGATGGTGGTTGCGGAGAGGCTGCGGAAGGATATCGAGGGGAAAGGAATATTGCTGGAGACGCAGGCGGGCTTTAGGGCGGGTAGGTGTACTATCGGCAATATATACGTTCTGCAGCACGTGGTGGATAGAGAATTAGCGAAGAAGGGTTCGAGATTGTATGCGTTTTTTGTGGATCTCAAAGGCGCATTTCCTTCGGGGGACAGGGAGAGGTTGTGGGAGGCGATGAAGGAGAGGGGAGTGGAGAGAGGCCTGATCGAGAGGTTAAGGGAGATATATGAAGAGACCAAAGATAAGGTAAGAGGAGGGGAGGGGATTTCGGAAGGATTCTGGATGGGTAGGCGGTTGAGGCAAGGGTGTTCGCTTAGTCCAACGCTTTTTGTGATTGTAATCGCGGATATAAAAAGTAAGCTGCAGGCCGGAGTGGTAGGAGGAGTTAGGGTAGGAGGGGTTAGAATTTGGTCATTAGCATATGCAGATGACATAGTGTTGCTGGCAAGAAGCGAGGAGGCCTTGAAGGAGATGATGAAGAGGTTGAGAAGATACTTTGATAAGAACAGGTTAGAGCTGAATGCGGAAAATTCCAAGGTTACGACGTTCGGAAAAAGAGGTGGAAGGGATAAGGGAGGGAAGTGGAAGGAAAAGGTGGTGCAGGAGGTGAAAGAGTTTGAGATGAGTGTGCTATTGTATGGAGTAGGGGTTGAAGGAAAGTGAAGAGGTAAATAGGACACAGGATAGGTATGTAAAGTGGATACTGGTGTTGGCAAGGAACACGCCTAATTATATTTTCAGGAGGGAGAGGGGTCGTAAAAGTTTAGGGATTCTAACGGGGAGTCGCGCGTGTAAATATGAGAAGAAATTGGGGGGGAGGAGTAAGTTGGTTAGGGAGTGTTGGTGGGAGAAGGAGAACAGGAGAGGGGGTGGGAAGATGGAGGTTGAAAGGGAAAGATATTTTAGAACGAATAAACTGCAGATGGATGAAGTCAGAAGGATGGACGAGGTAGGAAGGCAGGAGAGAAAGGAAGTACATGCCATGGAGGAGAGCCGTCTTCATGGCTCGGGCAATGTTTTCGGAACTTCAAGACAGCCGATTATGAGAACAACAAGATGGACTTTGTAGCCTTGGTACAGCCTGCTAAGCTGGAAAAAAAGTGTTTGATATTTAGCCCATTTCTCTTCCTCCTTTGTCGTCATAATACCATCGGCTAGTGCCGAGAATTCAATAACGTAAATGATCTTGGTCTTCCGATCTTGGTGGACCATATCAGGCTTCGTAGCACTGATACGCTGAGTGGTGGAGAATGAGAAATTCCAGTAGATCTTACACTGATCATTCTCCACAACGGACTCGAGTTCCCCCTGGGGGTATGGCAAGACGGGCAATAGATCAACACCATAGAAGTGCCTAAGATGGTACTATAACACTTTCAGAGCCGCATTGTGTCTCTCTACGTACCCGTAGCGTGCATACTTTGAGCATGCACTGAGATCATGTTCAAGTGTTTCTGGCTCTTGCTTGCACGATCGGCAGTTGGTATCGCCTACAGGTACATTCATTATGCGCTCGCGGTAAACTAAGGTGTCTATAACGCCATCTTGACAGGGAATAAGAAATCCATCAATCTCCGATCTCAATCCAGCAGATTTGAGAAACATGTTGGACAAACCCATCGAGAGCTCTTCTCTAAATCAAATGGGAGGCCAAGCTCCTCTGCGGCATGGTATGGAAACGCCGCAGCATTGACGACCTAATGTTAATGTACGACTCGCATCAGAGAATCTGTGCTATTTATAATTGAGCAGGCAGTAGCTAGAACCGTTCTTTGATGAAGACGCTCCAAACTCAGCAAACCTCTAACCCTTTATCTCGAAGGAGGTATATTCGAGGTATGGAAGATCTAGGATGATGACTTCGATGGATTGTCGTCATCTTCCGTATGCTTCGGTCAAGTTGCTTCAGTTCATCGATGTTCCGTTTTACTGCACCAAACATGTAGAGCAGTATATGAACTGCCAGCATATTGGTCGCCTGGATCTTATTCTTCCCAGATAATTCGGAAGCCTACATTTTTTCTGGGAATTTCACGATACCTTTTTTGAAGGACCGTTTTTACCACACGTACACCTTGAGTTTTCGCTCGCGGTATTCCCAGGTATGCATATGTCTCTCCATAGCCAAAATGTTGAATGGTATTTCCACCTATGAGTTAAACATCCTGATCGTCACGCAATGATCTAGTTCCTAGTCTTCTTTAGTGTAGGTGGACGCATGCACACTTGTCTAGTCCAAGGCTCATTGCCAATCGGCTCAGAGTAGGTACTCTTTTGAAGAGGCAAAATGTTTAAGGTCGTCCATATAAAAAAAGTAGTTGACCTAATTTTTTCTTCTGTTCGGCGGGCCACATAGGTATCCAGAGCTATTCCCTGTGAGCAAAACAGATAGAGGCAAGATGGAGATTCAGAAAAGTATGAGACTGGGAGAGTCCTTGGAAGACCCCCCTCTTATATAGATAACATAGCTGGCAGACACCTGTTTTTTGTCAGATTTTACGACAAATCTTGTCCGCCACAAGAGCATAAGCTCTTCCATGCATCTCACTATTCTTGGATGCACCTCAAGGCACTCAAGCAGCTTGATACCGGATCGAGTCCTGGATAATACATCTCTCTATTAGGTTGACCAGAAGAAAAACACTTTTGGTTTTCTTAGGAACAAAAGGCAAATAGCAGTTGTTTATCGGAATTTAGAAGGTAGATTTTTGTAAAAAAAATATTAAACAATATTTAGAGGTGGCACATCGTCTGTGATGTTCTCGTACATTTAACATGGACAAAATCAACTTTTTTCATTCAAGATTTTAACCACCAAGTTTGTTCACTTTTTAATTTGAACTTTTAATTTGTTGTTTTTGAGGTCCTCAGTATCTATATAAAAACATTTTTTCTATGAAAAAATCATAATAAATATTAACTACGGTTGCCTAAAAAGTGGTATTTTCACTGTTTTCCGCTGTTTTCAAAGGCTAATAGCAGCCCTAATAATATATATCTGATACTAAAACTTTAAGAATATTTACCTCAAAGGTTGAAAATTACTAGGGGTGTGCAAAAATCTCGAAGCCCGATGTTCGACCGTGCCGACTCGAGCTTTTAACACTTCGAGTCAAGCCGAGCCGATTTCAAAAGCTCGAAAAATTGCGGGTTCTCGAAGAGGTTTAGGTACCCGAATACGTCGGGTTCTCGAGCAGGTTCAAGATCTCGAAAAAGTTCGGGTACTGGAAAATTTTGGGTTCTCGAAGCGGTTCGGGTACCCGAAAATTTCGAGTTGAAACAACAACGTATAATGAAATAAAAAAATGTTGAAATATATGTCACATTGGCATATATTGACAATACAAAGGGCTTTCCAATTATGGAAAAAACAACTAAAAGACTACTAAAAAATAAAATGCAAAAAAAAACTAAAATAAAAAGTCCGTGAATTCCTTCAGGTTTTGGGTCACTGATTTCGAATCTGAAATCCAAATTTGAACATTAAAAATGGCGATCCGAAAATTCCAAAAGTGATTTGATTTGCACAACACTTGATACTGTGGGGTTTGCGAAATCTTTTGTATTGCTTGAATTCCTTTGAATTCACTTGAATTTTTTTGAATTTATATTGAAGTCCTTTCATATTTTTTGAGTTCGTTGAATTCTATGTAATTTTTTAAGAAATGCACGGAATTCCATGAATTCCTTGAATTCGGCGAATTCCTTGATTCATGTGAACTCCTTGAATTCTTCGAATTTCTTGAATTCTTTGAATTTCTCGAATTCTTTGAATTTCTTGAATTCCATAAATTCCTTGAATTCCGTAAATTCGTTAAATTCTGTAAATTCCGTGTATTCCGCGAATTACTTGAATTCCTTGAATTCTTTAAATTCCTTTCGCTCGTAAGAAAGCTTAACAAGTGTCCAGGTTTTATTCTCATTGAGAGCATTCATCTCCTCCTTAATCGCTGCTTGCCATTTTACAGTGTCAGGGCTCGAAATCGCTTCACTGTATGAAATGGGCACACTGTCGGCGAGGTAAGCGATAGAGTATCCGTAGCGATCAGGTGCCTGCAGGAGATTCATGTTTCGTAGCTGTCGGCCTTCCTGGTGCTCAGGCTGCTCATCTGAAGCACCTTCATTTGCTGGGACACCATGATCATCAGCCTGCTGGTCGACCTGGGCAATACGCTCGGCTTCAACTTGGGCTTCTTGATTCTGCTGATTTTCTTGCATTTCGTCGCCCTCTTCGACACCGAAGTATAAAGTAGGACGAAAAGCGCTGACTTCGGCTGCTTCAATCGACTTGCTGCTATCTTCAATAAAATCTACATCGCTGCTGATGTAAATTTTTCGCGTCTCACTATCTGAAAGTCGATAATTCAATTGCGGCACTAATAAAACGTTCTGCATTTCTCTCTGGTAAACTTTACCATTGAGTTTTTCTAGAATCACAATTGAACCTATACCGGTCGCGGGCAATACTTTATCGTCGGCGATTTTCACAAAATGGTCTTCTTTGAGGACTTCAAGGGTGGTGAAATAATGCCTCTTGGAAGTCATGTGCATACTAGCTCCAGAATCAGCTAGCCATATCTTCTCGTCATCTTCAGTGGTATTGGAATAAAACGCCGCGACGTTACAAACATATGCTGACTCCACGCGAAGAACATTACCTCTTTTTTCATCTTTAGCCGCATTCGCTGGAAAACTCGAAAGTAAGGACGTTTTGCTATGAGTTTTCTGCGGCGCTATTGGCAGAGCAGACGGTGCAGGTATAGCAGTCTCTCTCTGTCAGCCGTTTCTCTTCTTAAAATGGGGTGCTGCTGCAGCAGGAGAATGCGACGTTGCCGGGCGCGCTGTAGGCCAAGTTGTTCTGGCGGGAGCATGCGACGTTGCTAGCTGCGCTAAAAGCCGAACGGTCTCTTTCACATTCTTCTTCGTGCTCGCTGAGCCTATCGTGAAGTCACAGACATACGAAGTTGACGAAGGCCCTCCACTCTTCGCACTCTCGTTCTTGTTCGGGCATTTTCGGGCCCAATGCCCTTTCTCCTTGCATATAGCACATTTTGTGCTCTTCTTGAGGTTCTTGATCTTTCTCTTTGCATCCATCTTTTTCTTCTCATTGACATCCTTTGGCGCAGCCGTTTTTCCTCCATTTTGGATTTGGAGTGCTTGGATTTGGAGAGCGAGAGAGGACTCGCTTTTTTCTGACTCACATAAACGCTTGTCTTCACGAATGAGTCTTGCAACGAGGGCATCCTTTTTTCGCTCTACTGAGGGAGTGCTTTCCCAGGCCATGCGAAAAGTAGAGAATTTGAAAGGCAAGCTGCTTGATAGCTTTGACTCCAAAGCTGAGTCAGAGAGATTCTTGTCTGCATCTTTTAACTTTTTACAAATTCACTCAAACGATTTGTAGAGCGATCGATACACCGTCTTTTGTTTGAAATGCATAAAACTCTTTCCACGCACTTTGTTTTGCATCTGCACTACAGTCACCATATAAACTTTTCAGCTTGTCCCAAATTGCTTTCGGGGTCGGGCAGTTTATCAAAATTGGATGTAGATTTTTGTCCACTGAAGTGAGAAGAATCACCGCAGCTTCCGATGTAGCTTTCTTCCACGTTTTCCAATCACTCAGATTCGTAGCTTTATCTGGCTCGGTCGCTGTTCCATCGATATGCCCAATCAAATCCTTGGATTCCAAAATGAACGTCACTCTGAACTTCCAAAGGCTATAAATTTTTCCATCGAGCTTTGTTAAATCGAGCACTTCTTTGTCCGCCATTATGCACTTTGAGACACTCGCGACGCGACACTATGCACAACTTACGCGTGGAGCCTAGCTTGACTCTTTACCAATTTATGCACTTTGAGACACTCGCGACGCGATACTATGCACAAGTTGCGAAATATACTTGGTGGCGCAGTGGAAGCGTGCTGGCCCATAACCTATTGAATATCTATTTTACTGTGAAAATAAACAAACAAAGATTTCAGCACACACAAAAGTATATATATTTATTGATAAAAAAATGTAAGTTTTACAAAGACACACAGAATAGCTCCAAGCGACGCGGTCTGCTCTCGGCTAGGTCTGCTCTCTGACTAAAGGGTGCTCCCGCAGCATACGCGCGCGCGCGAGGGAAGGAGCTGGCAACACCGCATATCGATGGGACAGAGAGAGATAAGGCAACACCAGGAGTGTGCTCTCTTCCAGTATAGGTTAAGTTATATCTCACGTACAGCTGGCATACAGCTGACCATACAAAATACATAGTATATAAGCTCATATAGTGAAAAATCAACAGTATGGTATAATTCCCTCAGCTTGGTTCTTGATTCGTGTGTTTTTTTTGCAGTTGACAGATGGGGCATGTTATGACGTACTTTTTAATGTCTTCATCCATACCTATCTATTGTCCTATTTTCTTCGCTTTTTCAATGGTATTCTTTTCCCCAAGATGTTCCGCATGCGCTTTTTTAATGATATTAGTTTTTTCTTCTTTCGTTAATTCTCGGGTATTGTTAAAGCATAGGTGAAATCCTAAGTGGGGATACAAGTTAGATAGGTATTCCATCATTTCCTGTATCAGTTCCTTTTCTATTGGTGTAAATAGTGGGTAACGAAAATAAATCTGATCAATGTTAGTTTTTTTCTGATAGTTTCATCGATGAACCAGCCTTGTTTCCGTAACCAATCCTCTTCATTATATTTTGGCATGTCTCCTTTGTTTATTATTTTCCAGAGTTTTCCCACGGCGTTGGATTTTGTTTTTAATTTTCCTTGCGTTGGGTTCAATCGCCATGTCATAAAATCATTGTAAAGTTCAGTTTGTTGAGGTGTTTCGGATCCATATGAATTATGGGGATCGTCGTTATTTTCTACTGATTCGGACATTCTTCTGACTGGGATTTCAATTTTTTTTTAGTATTTCGTTCTTGATGCTAGTGGGGCGTTGAACTGGTGTACCCAAAATTTCGGTATCTGATAGCTCATCGTCGGTAGTGAAATCTATTCCGTCTAGCACTTGTTGTAGAATATCGCTGGTGTGGATTGGGAATAGTCTGGATAAGCGGTCTGCTACTTTGTTCTCCTTTCCTTTAACATATTCTATTTCGTACTTATATTCCTCTAGCCGTAATCGCCATCGTAAGAGTCGCGAGCTAGGGTCTTTCACATTGTGTAAATAGATGAGTGCTTTGTGATCAGTTTGGAATTTAAACTTGTTTCCTAGCAAGTATTGACTTAACCTTTCCATTGCCCAATCTATAGCTAAGAGTTCTTTTTCTGAGGTGCTGTAATTTTTTCTGCTTTATTAAGGATTCTGCTAATAAATAAGCAAGGATGTCCGGCCTGGGATAGCAGTGCGCCTAATCCTTGATTCAATGCGTCGGTTGTCACACTTTCAAGTCCAATCAAAAATGGTGTCCTTTTGAGTTAGCCTGGTGAGTGATCTAACTATAGATGAAAAGTTCTTTATAAACTTCCTATAATATCCAGCTAATCCTAGGAATGATTGCACGTCTTTAGGTGTTTTCAGCTGGTTGAATTCCTGGATTGCCTTGATCTTAACAGGGTTTGGCCTAACTCCTTCTGTCGTGATCAGGTGGCCTAGGTATTCTAGTTCTGGACGTAGGTACTCGAATTTCTATGGTTCTAATTTCAAGCCTAATTATTTTATTCTTTCCAGGACAGTAATTAAATTTTTGTTATGTTCTTTTAATGTTTTCCGAATATTACAACATCGCCAATGGAAACGAAACATTCTTTCCTAATTAGTCTTCTGAACGCATTGTCCATCATACGTTGGAAGGTAGCGGATGCGTTTTTTAGACCAAATGGCATCCTATTGTATTCAAAATGCCCTTGTATAGTAGAGAATGCTGTATATTTTTGCACTCTTCCTTCATGGGGATTTCGTGAAATCCTGCACTAAAGTCGAAGGCTGAGAAAAACTTTGCATTTCCTAACTGGTCGAGGTTATCCTCTATTACCAGGAGAGGGTATGCAATATGCATCCTGGTCGGTGTCTTTTTAATCTGACGATAATCTACTACCATTCTAAGCTTTCCTCCTTTTTTAGGGACTATCCATAGTGGGGAGTTGAAAGGTGTTTGGGACTCCCTTATTATAACTTTTTTCAGTAATTCACTTGTTTCGTTACGTGTGAATTCCTTGTGTTTCTCGGGTAGTTTGTGGGATCTTAAGTTGATCATTTTTCCTGAGTTCAGGATTATTTCATGTTCAGTTAGATTTGTACAGGGTAAGGGGTCTCCATCTAAAGTAAAGACTTCTGAGTATTGAGTCACGATTTCTTTTATCCGTTCTCTAATTTTTGGTTCGATATGTTTTAGGTTCAGGCAATTTTGAAGTTTTTCCAGTCTTTTGAAGTAGTTTAAAAGGTCACCCCCTTTTTGGGCAAGATCTACGTCTCGTAAACCTACAGACGTAATTCTGCTGAATTTAATTTCCTCTGGTATTTTGATGGGTTTCTGGGAATAGTTATAATATGGTATTTCTACCTTATTATTGTATATTGTGTATAGTCCATCAGGAATTTCTTTTTGATCTTCTACCCAAATTACTTGATTTTCTTCGTCGGGTACGTTGATTTTACAGATTTTTTTTGAGTTTCCTGGTAGGTAGTCTCCCTGGAAATGTAATGGTAGTTTCCATTTGTCGATTATCAAATCAGTTTTTGTAATAGCATATCTGGGGTATTTGTGGAAGAATGGCAATCCTATTATTCCGTCTTCTAATAATGGGAAGTTTTCTTCTAGTATGTGGAACAGTTGTTTTTTCCAAAATACTGCAGATAAGTGGCTTCCGTTGTTTCGTGGTGATCGTCTCCCATTGAGAATTTTTTATGGAACTTAAAGGTTTCTTGGTCGGGCTGTAAATGGTTTCTCTTAATTATGTTGATTGCTGCTCCGCTATCTACTAATAATTTGTATATTGTGTGGTATTTGCTGAAGGTCTAGTTGTTATTGGTCGGGGTTGGAATTTAGTAGGTTGTCTAGGCACTTGGCTTTGTCTAAGTATTCTATCTTTATTTTTTTCTCGTTGTCAAGCTTCTGCTTCCAGTGCTTCTTGTAGGACTTTTGTTAGTGTGGTAGGTTTCATTGGTCTAACCTGTGACGAAATATTGTCTCTTAAATTTATTATGAATCTTTTGATCGCGCTGTTCTCTTCTATCTCTAGGGCCATTTTCCTTTTCCTTCCGGAAGGGTATTCTGCTTGTACCGCGTACACAAGATCCTTATAGGCGCCTCTGACAAGAAGGCTAAAAATTTGAACCATGTTTCCTCCCTGTCTAATTGCGTCCAATTTACCTCTGCACAATTCAGTTGAGCTTTGTATTTCGAGGTTAGTTTCTAAAGCTGAGTATAATTCTTCGTAACTTCCTATTGAGATGTGTCGTATAGCTTGTTCGGCGTTGTCTCTAATTTTTTCAGCTATTACAAAATCGATAAGTAAGTCTTGATTGTCACAGCGTAAACGAGCTCTTCTTACGCTTTTTATCCATTCGTGGATACCGGCATCGTTAGTTCCATCAAGGATTTTAATCGTTCTAATCATATCCTTTGCTGGTGCTAGGGGAGTGACTATAGGGGCTGTTCTAGTGGGCAGCTCATTGGGTTGTTCCGTTGACATACTTCTTGGTAGTGGTGGATTCGTAAGTGCAGTTGGCTGTCTGATTTCTAATATCGGAAGATCGGTGGGTCGTGGGAGCTGTTGTCTTATTCCTCATATAGGGACTTCAGTTTTTTGAGCGTCAGGATCCGAATCGTCCATCGTTAAGTGTGGCGAGTTCTTCCTTCATCCTGGAATTCTCGAGTCTCAACGCTTGCATTTCCAATCGCAATTGCTGGATGGGATCCAGATTTAATAAAGAATTCGTTGCTGTGTGTGCTGGAGATTGTGCTCTCGATGTGGGTTGAGTGTTGTTGAGGGAGGTCATTGCCGTAGGAAATAAAGGAATCAGGTCGTGTGATGAATCAGAAGTCTCGTCAGTATCGTCAGTCGCGTAAGTTACACCGTTGCTATCTCGATACTTTGCGTATGCCAGCGTAAAATATCGATCTCGCTCATGTTATCTGATACGCTAGGTTATGGTTTGCTTTGGACGTATAATCTTTTAATACAGTGGAATGCAAGGATATCGTCTATTACAATTTCCCTGATACCAAAGTAAATATTTCTATTATTGTTGAGGAAAGACAGTGCTCTGGAGCACCAGGAGTATACCTTACCGGAATTTCAAAACTTCGCCTCGCCTACGTTAAATTAACTTTGATTTCACGTTAGTCTCCTTCCTCAGACAGCAAGGAGGACTTATTCTCTTTGCAATTCGATACGATTTGTTATTATTTTTTATTTAAATGCTTACTTTTTCTAAATTCGCTGGATGGCTTGATCCTCTCTGGTTGGCAGCTGGGAGTCCGTGGAGTTGCTCGTTGTTAACCTAGATTTGGGCGTTGGCCGATGACTGGTCGTCGGTCTTCCAAGCGTTGTTACGCAGATGCGTCTTCCGCCTGATTGCGCCCCTCGCTCAATTTTTGAATTTCGGAAAAACAGTGGTTTTACGTTGTATAGCGGCTACTCAATTCACCAACTATTTTTAGCTGCCGTTTTCCTACTTTTCAGGTTGTCGGGTCACCCGTAGGTAGATCCGGAGTTCAAGTGAATTTCGTAAAATTCTTTCCCTTCTCGTCTTAAGTGAATTCCGTAGAATTCCTTTCCAGGATTCGTCACAAGAATTGCTTTTATAGGATTTCTCTATTGTATCCGCGGATACAGAAATCGAAAGAGCAATCCCGGCAGAATCGCCAAAATGTTAAGCGTAAAAATGCTTAATGAGCTTTTTTGTGTAAGCTCGAAGTCAATCTCTGACTTCGAGCGCTTTATTTGCGATGAGTACAGGTATAGAACTAAGCTCCTCAGAGAGGCGGCGCTTTATATATGCTAAGTAGACGTAGATTGGGGTAATTGTCAGCTCGTAACAAAACAATAAAAACAAATTTTCCGGAAATTTATGGTAATTTTTGGAAATTTATGGTAAGATTACCAAAAATTTCCGGTAATTTTCGAAGAATTTGTAAATTACCTTAAATTTCCAGAAATTTAAGGTATCCGAAGCTTTTTGGAAGAAATCCAAAAATTTCGAAAATTTCCGGAAATTGATCGAACATTGCTAAGTTAAAAAAATTTCCGTAAATTTATGGAAAGTTGATGATTGGTAATTTGTGATAATTCATCAGTCATTTATGGTAACTTATCATAATGAAGTGAGGTTATGATTCCGGCAGTCCTGGAAAGTAATTTTAAATTGCAATGCACAACAGCAAGAAAAAGTAAACCGGCTCGAACAGCGCACGCGCAGCAGCTAGAAAAAGTCTTTATAACTCCTTTTAGCACGGTTTTGGAATTGGTCACTTCCCACACGTAATACATGCCTCGGAAAGCGAACGTTTCGTACATGCTAGAATGGTAAAAAAAGCGACTGTTTAAATGTTGATGGGCGACTGAAAATTCGTATGGCCTAGGCAAAATCAGAATATGCCTATTTTTCTGTTTTGCTGTATAGTCATTTTTTAGTTCGCTAAAATGTTTTTAAAATATTTGAGAGAGTAATGTTAAAGTGATAAAACTGTGAGTCCACTCTAAGGATTCACCTGCCTGGCCTCTGGCCACTAATCCGCTCTCGATTTCTGTTATTATTACGTTTTTCTACCTAGAGACGTACACCCTAAAACTTTGTTACTTGAGAGTTGAGGTGTTATTGTTCTGCCACTACTGTTAGGGTCAGTTTGTATTTCGAATCACCAAAGAAATTCGACTCGGCGCGGTTTTTGCCACTCGCCATAAAGGCGTCACCTCTTAACCTACGGGCATACTTAAAGTAAAATTATCAGATTTTCCCTATTTTACAAACCATTTTTTTATGGTGAATCTTTGACGATTTTAGTTGTTCTTTTTAAGATTCATTCTGAGAGGTTTAAAGTATACTCTGTACGAATTTTACTTCACACAAACATAACCAATGCGTGCAATAAGTCTGCAAATATTGCAATTTTGGTAGAATTCTCCTTGTTGTACAATTGTCACATAATATTTCTAAAATATGAAAAGTTGACAGAATCCATCTTGAAATCTCGGAGAACAAATGACTCCAAGATTGAATAAATTGGTTCATAACTTCTTATGAAAAATTGAACTTGAAAAAAATGTTGTATTTTTACGTGCTTAACTCCATAAGAAAAACAGTTGCTTTTAGCGAGCTGAAAAATGACTCTACGACGAAACAAAAAATAGGCATATTCTAATTTTGCCTGGGCTATACGAATTGTCAGTCGCCCATGAACATTTAATCCGTTTCTTTTTTTGGACAACTCTAGTACAGATATGCCCAACTCGGGGAAATTTCCTTTGGGAGGACATGTTCCGCGACCACCACTACTTCTCCTGGGGAGCCGGAGTGGTGGTAGACCCGTGCGAGAATCTCTCCTCTGTGACGTACACTGCACCGTAGATACGAAATATCTGTCGGGGTGCTTGCGGGCAACTAACTTTTCAATATAAAATTTCAATAGTAACTAGGGTTTTAATTATTTAATTTCCATATGTTTACATTTCTTTTCAATCAATGTAATTGAAAAGAGAAATTTACAAAGTGTTTTTTTGTTGTATATTATTGAATATTTTAATATTACTGTTTTTACATTGTATTTATAATGTACACAAATGTTGGCTGATACTTTTGCAGTATAATAATCTATTAACGTTATGCACAAGGTAGGAACGTCAGTTATATAAATGAAGTATAGTTATAAAATCTCAATTCTATTCAGTATCAATAAATTCAAATATGTTTCATTAAATATTATATTTAATACATATACTATTTAATTAAACATATCAGATTTTATTGATACTGAATAGGATTGAGATTTTATAACTATATTTCAATTCTATAACTTATCTTTCTACGTTGTGCATAATGTTAATAGATTTTTCAGTCTGGGATCCGAAGAGGAGAATTTGTGTCCATTTAGGTCCGTATGATTTGATGATTGATTCTTGTGCAGAATGTTCTCCTGATTCTGAATCAGGAATATGTATCAGGAAACAAATAAATGATGATGATTGATTCACCAATTAACAATTACTGCATTCGTGTGTGTATTCATTATCGACGGGTGATCTAGTTTCGTCTTTATCGAAAGACAAGAGCAGATTCAAGGAAATCAGATAATTATACATCGGTTTAATTAAGTAATTACTCAGTTGATGATTAATCAATTGGTTAATATACAATTGAGTAATATTGGGTAATTAATTAATTACTTAAATAGTAAAGCACCCGCCGACTGTAAATGCATTCATGAATGCAGTAACTGTTAATTAATGAAGTATTCATCATCATTCATTTATATAATAATCAATTTATTAATCATCAATTACTTAGATAAGTAATTATCTATTTAAGTAATTAATTAGTCAATCACCCGCCGAAAATGAATACTGGTGCAATCTCTAAAATTGCGCAAAACATGGATCGATGAAATTTTTATTAGCTGATCATATTTGAAAAAAAATGAAAAAAAAAAGGATTAAGAAAGTCGGTCAATATTCTCAATATTGAAGGTAATCTTAAAGCGAATGCAAAATTACCAAAACTCCCAACAGAAATTGAACGGGTTAACCGATTTTTTTCTATCTTTTTTTAATTGTCTCGTCATTATGTAATGAACCTAATGCAGTATATTAAAATTCAATTTCTTAATATTTTAATAATTATTAATTTCGTGCAACCGGCTCGAACCGTGTAACGCTCTAACAATAGGAAGTTCGGGTGAGTTATGACTGACAGTCAGTATACCCCCTGGGTTCCAGTATCGTGGAAAAATTTCACGCTTGGTTTCCTGTCGTGTCCTTCTTGAAACGGGGTGGCGGATTGCTCGTTTCCAGGCGCATAAAAGAAGCACATTTTCGATTAACTAAAAAAAAAAACAAGACCATTTTTCGAAAAAAGGGCACGAATAAGTTGTGTATATGCCATTGAGATTATGTGGTTAAAATATTACATCAAACAATCCATCCTTGTAGGAGGAAACATGGCATTTGTAATACATGGGCTAAAAATCGAGCCTGAGGAAGCACCTTAAGAGGTCCTTATAATTTGCACTCGTTTTATTGAAAATTATGCAGTCCAGTCTCATATTTGTAGATATGAGGCTTTTCCCCCATATTTTTTAACATGGAAATTGCCTTTTTTGAATCACTCTTCTGGACAGCATTATCAAGGGCTGTATTGTGATACGTTCGTCTATCTTTAATATAAAAATTACTGTCTAATCTATATGAAAAAAATGTTTACAGGTCCGCGATTCTAGCAATTTCTGCTTATCTGGAAGCCTTTCAGAAGATTGCGGACTCCGCCACTAATGCCAAAGGTAGATTAATACAACATAAGTTATGTTAGTCATATAATTAACTTTATCTTAAATCTACACGAATTAGTACTGCACTTGACGCATCTCTTGAACATAATATTCGTCGTGAAAAATACAGGGAATGTTTGATTTGAGAAACAATACAAATTTCTTTTTTCGCATCCACTTACCTGTGTGTGAAAAGTACGAGAAGTGCGAGTAGGAAAGTTTTTGAAACATAAAGTCAGTAGCGAGTTTATGTTAACATTGTTAACTTTGTTTGTTTACCCGTATAGTTGTTATAGTTGTTATAGTTCAAAATAGAAAGTATGAGGAGTGCGATTAAATTTTCCACACATAAAGCCAGTAGTAGCCCGCCTAGGCGCAGCTGTTAAACAAAGAGATCTTGCTCGATTTTCGGAAGCGCATTAGTTCAAAAAGTTACTTTTTCGCACGGTTCTAGAATTATCTACTTCCCATCCGCTATAGAGGAGATGAGGTAAGACGGCACACCCGATTTTGTCTTAAGTTTTATGGTTTTCTGAACTGTTCTTTTTAGGAATAGGTGGAAGCACTGATTCGCCAGTTCTCCAAAAAGACAAAAAAATGAAAAATATTAAATAGTACAACAAGAAAGTAACGTTGCAATTTTAGGAGGCAGATTCTGTTATTTGAATGTAACTTTAAATGTAGATTAATTATTGATAATTTCAGAATCTATGTTTTTTATAAAGCTTATTGAGCAGATTAATTATTGAATTTTATTTGAATAAGTGAGTTTATGCATTTTTTGAAGACAAATATTTAATGTTTAGATATAAATGAAAAGTACAATTTGAGTCGGAACGGGAGATGCATTGGGACGAGATGGGACACTGTTTCTCCGGCTCTCATAACCTTCTTTCGGGGCCAAGAGACGTGACAACGTACCTTATTTAAATGTGTAAATAGTATTTATACAGATTGCCAAGAAACCCGATAAATGTTGAAAAATTGAAAATTAAAAGATCAAGTCTTATATACTATAAAGTGTAAATTTAACTTCGTACGATTGTACGTATATTATATTCGGTTATGTCGTGAGAAGTTGGAAATGTTATTTTTCGAGTTTTATTTTTAGTATTCATATTTATGAAACTTTAATTTATGCTGAAATACATACATACGGAGATTGGAAAAACTGATGTTGGACGTGTTAGCAAAATGTATTCGAAAATATTTTCATAATTTTAATATCTTTGTGTAAGAAAATGTTTTTCTCAAGTGTGTCTGGAGTTCCGAAAACTCTGTTAAACATGAATTCTCTCTTATATAAATGGAGCAGTATATCAAAACATTTTAAAATTTGAAGTGACTTTTCTAACCTAAATAAATTCTGTACTAAATAAATACCAAACATAGCTAAATATACCTTAAGGTCAGTAAAATCATTTTTAGAAATATTTTTACTATCATATTTCATACTTATTTCTAATGCAAATGAATATTTACATTAAATTCTGATTGCAGAACTAATTGATATTGCTTCGTCATGAAATAAAGTAAATCTTCTGTCATTTTCAGAAAATGTTAGTGTTGATAAAAATTCACATATAAAAAAAAATAATATTACTTCGCACAAAAGTACATAATAAATAATTGAAGTGTCCCGTCTCACCTCCGTACGTGTCCGGTTTCGCCCCAGACTCCAGGCGAGACGGGACAAAAACACTACTTTTCAATATGTATTTTTTATTCATAATTAATTGTTTTACCATATTTAATTCTTTACGAAATTTAAACATAATGTTCACAGTATTTAAATAATATACATTGTAGTATTTCACAACAGATGGCGAGTACTTTAATTTAAAAAAAAAACCTGTCTCATTTCGCCCCGATGTCCCCTACGTGCTTCGAAAAATGAACATTCCGTGCATGTTTTACAAAACGTAATGTTTTTAATAATCTCTTCCGATCTAATCGG
>CAKNYM010051920.1:28815-76619 GCA_932195095.1 Andricus curvator | reverse complement strand
ACGAGCTCGAGGCACACATACGAGCGCACACACGCACCGCGCGTGTGTGCGTGGGCCACGTACAAGGAGACTTAGTTTCGAGTTCCCAGATTTGTCGGGCAAGCTCGTGAGTGCTCTGAGAATCTTTTCCCAATCACTCGTAATATTTTTGTAATTATTCACGTAAAAAAAAAGTGATGAACCGTTTTAGAATTTTCACATCGAGTTCGTCAATCTTTCTCAAAGTTCGCAGGTTATTTACGAAAATACATAAATATCCGATGAATTTTTCTCATATCCGAGACCTAGCTACTAGTTCGTGACTTTTTTACGGATAAATTTTTTCCGTGCACTCAAAAACTTTAACTGATTTTTGGAAAAGGAATTTTCGATTTATATTTTTTATTCTTATATAGCTATATAAGTCCGGACACTTGAGCCTGGGACACCCTGTGTGTGGGGAAAGGTACCCACTGATGTTCAGTGTGCATAGCGAGTCAAAAGGAATGTCGACAAGATTATTGCGTAAAGTACGTTATAAGAATTGAATATTTATGAGTTTATTGCAATGGCAAGTTGTAAAACAGTTTTATTTGTATGCTTTTCGTATGGTTTTCTTTTAAAAAATCAATCTTTTGACAGGTAGCAATGGCAGGTTTTTTGACTACCTACTTTCGACTGATATTTGAGAAAAACAAGTTAGTTAAGGAGGCACGGTCGAGCACACTATCTGCAAAAAGTTAGTCCTAAGTTCATGTCGGAAAATAATACTGTTTGAGTGATATCAGTTTTATTAACCCTTAAATGTATAATATGTAGCTTATTTACGTCGAATAAAGTCAAAATTTGATAATTATGTCGGTATAATGTTTTATTAATTTACTTCCTGTTAGACCTAAGAGAATATTTCTGGCTATGATTGTACACTACACATAGAGAAGTTGTGTATACTACACATAGAGAAGCTGTGTATACAGACGAGTGCACACCAACTCCCCAAGATCTGAGCGTAGACGCGGCAACGTCGCATTTTTCATGGTGTCTGCTTTGACAGTTGTGCTCTTTGACTGCAAATGAAAACATGACATGAAAAAGAAAGTTTCTCATAAAAGATTGAAAGCCTGGCGCATGCGCTAGACCCGCTAAGCGCTCCGACAGCGTTGCCGGATGGCCACCACGTGCTTGTTTCATTTTTCGAAAAGTTCAAAATTCTCAAACATTGCTTACCTTTCATTCTCAAACTAAGAGGACAAAAATTCTGAAATTGTTTAAAAATCTTCATGAAACCCCCTTCTAACATATATTAGTTTTAAAAAAACGCTAAGAATAGTTTGAAAATGTAACATTTTCCTATGCTTGGGATAGGCTGTACGTGTATAAGGGTTCAACTTTGATCTTAATTATCTCAGCTCATGAGAGGACAATATTTTTTAAATTTCGCAAACGTTTAGATAACATTCCAAAGAACCTATAGTCAAAATTTAAACAATTCCGTAAGAAAAGTGTGTTCGTGACCGTACCTCCTTAAGTGATGTTTCATTTCTGTACTTACAATCGGACAGCATTAGACTTATCCAATTTGTGGCAAACAAAATTATGTACTCCTGAACTGTGAATGATATTCAAGAAATAATTACGTGTATACACAGGGATTCAAAGTTCACTCTCCTAACTGCTTAAAAAAATTTTTTTTTCTTTCCAGTTTTAACTCCCCAAAGGTTTAAACTATATTTCCACATGTCAAGCTTTTTAGGTTAATCTAAAAATGAACATCTATACGAGTTTAGATTTTTCTGACTTCTTGTGGGCACCTTTCCCCTACTGTACATGATTTCGATGTAGCTCAAAGAGTTCTCGAGATAAATATTTCGTCCATTTTTTAATGTTTAAAAAAAACTAAACTAAAAATTCATTTTAGCTTCTACCATTCTGCGGGAATAGGTCGGGTAGGTTCAGGTCTCTCGAATTATAACGACACCCAGACTGGGGACAGCCCGACTCAAGCCATCCGGAGCTAATAATTGTGATCTACAAAAGTGAATCTATCATCTCACGGAAAGTAAAATATCTGACCTTCACTTGTATCTTCGTGTCAAGTTTTTGAGACATTCAGAAAGTAATTTGTTAAGCGTTTTGGCATGTTGATTTTGTTTGGGTCTAAAAGAATCCTCGAGAGAAGCGACTGTAAAAAAAGTGGCGAAATAATAATGATTTATGTAAATTATATTGTTAATATTTTGTTTTGAAAGTGAGGGCGAGGGGCGAGTAGATTACGATCCTCCTCATTTTTCCAGATCTTCAATAATTTGAAGGTTTATAAGCTTTGTTCTGGCTATTTACAGAATTGTAAAAAGCCACGAGCAAGAAATATAATAAAATGAAGAAATACGCTATGTCATAGACAACGAACTCCCTACATCACCTTGAACTTGACATCTTTTTTAAAAAGATGCGTTATATTTTAGTATATAGGTACTTAAAGGGAGAGAGAAGGTATAGGGTCACGCTGCTTAGAGGGAACGATTTTATGCTCTTGGGTGTACAAAGTAAAATATTGTACTGACAAATGAAGATGAATTATTATAACTTTCAATAAAAGACTAGAGACATTAATTTTAAATACGGAAATAATTTATTTGAATATTTGTTATTAATTAAGAAAAATGAGAACTTCCAAAACACAAACGTAAATACTTCTTAGTTCATGAAATGTTTACTTTTTTGTGTAACATGAACTAAAAATTGATGTGTTGGAAATTGTATTAAAAAAATTGTTTTTATATGGGCACTTAAGAGCAATTCATTAATAGTTACAAATTATTTTAATATCTCTTCATACAGTTTAAAAAAATTCACATATAATAAATATAATTAAAATATACGTTATAAAATAATTTGTCACTACTAAAAAATTATTTTATTTCAATTTTATGATTCTTTGTGGAAAACATATGCTTTCTTCATTCTTACTGAAATTTCCTAAACTTTTTTTTGTTCTCAAACCCATTTCCTCAATTATACATTGATTAAAAATTCAGAATTTTTTAATTCATAATAAAATGTTTCTTTCTCTCGTAAACATATATGTAGTATATTTTGTGATATGTGCGCGAAATAAATGATTCAAGACGAGTGTCCCTCGAACTATTTTTCTAAACTGGGCGTGAGAAGTTCGATTGTAAAATTTAGGTGAATAAGGGTTCAGGGCCGAATATCTGTCGGGATACAGGGGCGCAGTGCCGCTGTGGTCCTAGGTGAAACCCCGGCGTTTAGTTTGGGAACGAAGAGTCCCTTTCAAAAAATAGACAAATGGGAGTATTTTGTAAGAAGCAAAAAAAGTCAGGTATATTTTATATTTTTAATTCGACAAAAAGTAATGTTTATTTTATTTTTCAGACTCAAATATATTACAATCACACTCACTATCACTCGCTTCATTTTTCGAATTTATTACAACTTTACTGTTCAATATTTATTCGTTGAAAGTACGTTGTAATATTTAGCAAGCGGTAAATATCCACTGATATGTAATTTTGAAAAAAAAACCGGTGAAACTATCACCCGAGGGTCCCACCGGGAGCAACATTTATCTATGAAAATAACACCGGCTCCCAGTAGAATCGCGGTAAATCACACCTATGGCCACGTCACACGATCTTGAGATGGGTAGCCACAGGACACGACGAAATTACAGCGACAGGCAGACGAAACCATCGTGTGTCATGAGGATACGGAGCGACCCAAGGATGACAGCCCTCTGCATCCATCTCGCAAGTGCATCAGCATGTTTTTGGCACGTGGGTATGGCTTTGAGGTTACGAACCAGTGTTAGTTTCACACCTTCGAGACCACCGATCCTAAGCACAATTATTTTAACTGAATATTTTGGGTACAGTCGCTGCAGCTCCCTTCTAAGGTCTCGATACCTCTTCTATATTTCCTTCTCCTTGGCCGTGATGTTTTAGTCAGCCAGAACCGAGAATTCGATTACAATTATAGTTTGTTTCACGAAGTGCTGGCGAACTATCTCCCTCGGAACGTTCGGCAGGGCAAGGTCGCGGCCAGCACCGTAACAGCGACAAAGTTGGTAGCAAAGCACTCTTAGGGCCGCTTGTGTTTGTAGAGATACGGGGTCTACTGGGAATTTCTTCACGTAAAATGCGGCTGTGGTATAATAAGGTAGAAATAACACCGTCTTGGCACGCGAAAAACAAAAGCCTCTGTGACTGAATTACGTCCGGATTATCTGAGGGGAAAAAAAGTTAGCTCCTTCGACAAGGGCTGATCTTCTACATTTCTGTAAAAGTTTCCATGCATTTTCTTGTCGAGGAGCTGTTAGCGGAAGTTTTCAACCTCTGAATTCTTTACTTGGGCTTTTAGAAGTGAGGCATCACATTGTCGCGGCTCATGAACTCGTGCTTCGCCCATGGAACTTCCCCAAACTAGTAGAGTAGAACCGGAGCGGCAAGCATGTTAGTCACAGATACCTTGTTCAACGCCGACTCATATGCTGAGCTTAAAGTCCCTGGGAATGCTAGTAATTCATTCTCGCGTTAGATGAATCTTGGCACACTTGTCCTATCCAAAGTTTATACCAATCTCTCTTGTGTACCCCTCGACGATACTTAAGCTCGCTGTGATTAGTGTTGCCGCAGAGGTACCCAAGAGAATTGCGTAGTGCGAAAGATAGTGGCAGAAGTGTGATGCAAAAAGGAGAGGGCTCATGGTGGCGCCCTGAAAGATGCCTTTCTGGAAGGTAACGTAGTTGGTCGTCATGCGATAATTTCCAGATGAGATAGTGAATCTAGTTTTCTAAAAGGGTATTAATCTCTCTATGCATCTCGCTGTATGTGGATGAACCGTCAAGCTTTCCAACAGACAGATGATAAGTCTCAGAGAGGTTGAATCGAAAGCTTTCCGTTATTCAAACCAGGCCATTCGCAGGGCGCGCTGATGGGCTGCTGCGTCTTTGCAGACGCACCTGTGAATAAGCTGGTTCTCTCGGCAGCCTGCTACACATTTTTTCGAGTCACGTTCTGCGTACACCTCTCTCCACAGACTCAATTCTTCGATGAATCCCATTATTTAGGATAGCTGTAAATATTTCAAACAACGTGTTCAAAAAGGTTATTGGCCTGTAATTCTCTGGGTTGGACAAGTCGCCTTTCTTTGCTAAGAGTATGGTGCGTCCTAACATCAGCCACTGCCGAATGGGCGTCTCCGACTTTAAATATGAGGTGAATATGCGGGCCAAATGTTGGTGTGTAGAAGTAAACTTCTTTGATACAATCTGGTTCAGCAGCGGAAAAGTTCTTCGTGCTTCTAAGTGCTTTTTTCACCTCTTCGGCAGTGATTGATGGACATTCCTCCTCAGATTTTATGAGGTTGTAGCAAAACTCCTTGAAACGGATGATATTTTCAGTATCTTCTTTCAAATTTAGTATTTTCGGGATCTTCTATACTTCTCTCCAAAAAGTCTCTACCTCCTTGGGCTTGGGTCGATTTTTGACAGAAACAGGGAGATCGCTGAAGGGGCGCGATGGGTCAGCGAGAAACTGTTGATTCTCCCTGACCCATCTCTCGCTCTTCTGTGTTCTCCTGCTTGCGTCAGATAACAGCCGTATTTTGTCAACAATATGATGCTTGATTGCCAGGAACTTTGACTTTTACAGTGTGTGATTCAAGATCCTCAGTTCTTGTGCGAACTTTCGAACCCTTTCCGTGAACGGTCTACCAGATGTTATGTAGACAATCACACACTGAACACGAAACGCATTATGTCTTGCCCAGACAATCTTCTTGTTCAGTTCACGTAAGTGTCTTTTGGTTTTTTGATCCATCCTCGGTTTTAGCTTTCGAATTGAATCAGCCACAGCTCTCTCAGCACCATAAACTGAGCAATTGATGGTCCTGAGGTCGGACTCTTGCGAGATATCTCCACGAAGGTAGGCATCCATTTCAGCCAGATCTTGGGGCTTACGAGGAACTTGCATGTTAATGTTCCTCCTTGTCCGGAAATCGCGATCATCTCTTAGAAGGTGCCTGCTTTCCGCGGTTGGTCTTAATGCCGCTTCCTTATCTTCATCTGCAGCTTGATCAGCGGCGGTTGGGGAAGCGCTCCGCGTACATATCCATTTTTCCAGAGTTGAGAACGTTAATTTCGCAATGATTGAATCGAAACGTGCTGAAGCCCTGGGTGTTTCTGGCATTACACAGTGTGCATACGCGTCATAAAGCCTCGGTGAACAGGGATAATGCTGGAATCGTAGCAGTCTAGCAAGTCATCCTTGAGTTGATCCGTTCACTCAATGTGGGCGTTTCGCTTGTTCGTCGTCGTGTTTCTATCTAAATTATTTTCGGCACCCCGAACTCTAGGATGATCGGCATTGTTTGCGGACCCATTGTCGGGTGCTCTGCGCGTTCGATCGTTTTGAACCGCATCTACAACTTTTTGGTGTTTTGGTGGTGGCATTGTTGTTCCCGCGAGCAGTTAGGGAAAGGGTTCGTCCATCCTTGTAGAGCCCCGCGTGCAAGGATAAGGCTGCATACTCTGAGAGGTCACCCTGTATCCCAGATTCACCGTTCGAGACACCGCACCCTGGTGCCATTCAGCTTTCGGCACGGTTGTTACGCCTCCGTTTAGGGGTTATACCTTCGGGACCATCCCTGGACAATTGTCCGCGACTGCTTATTAATTATTGTAACCATATTCACCAGAAACCCTTGGTACAGGGATCCTCTATCCGCAACCCGAGGACGCGTTCGGTGGCTTTGTCATAGGCTATTCAGTTCTAGTCCAAAGGAATCGAAACCGAAACGATATATATATATATATATATATATATATATATATTTCGGTTAAAAGGCCTGTGATAAAGCCACTGGACGCGTCCTCGGGTTGCGGATAGAGGGTCCCTGTACTAAGGGTTTCTGCAGTCGCGGACAGTTGTCCAGGGATGGTCCCGAAAGAATTAACCCCCGAGCGGAGACGTAACAACCGTGCCAAAAGCTGAATGGCACCTTGGTGAGGTGTCTTAAACGGTGACTCTGAGATACCGGGCGACCTCTCAGAGTATGCAGCCTTATCCTCGCATGCGGTGCTCTACAAGGATGGACAAATCCTTTCCCTAGCTGCTCGTGGGAACAGCAATGCCACTACCAAACCACCAAAAAGTTGTAAATGCGGTTCAAAACGGACGAACGCGCAGAGCCCCCGACAATGGGTCGGCAGACAGTGCCGATCAGCCTAGAGTTCCGGGTGCTGAAAATAATTTAGATGAAAACGCTACGACGACGCTGCGAAACGCTCACATTGTGTGGACGAATCAACTCAAGGATGAATTGCTTGATATATATCTACACTCTGTGGTGCCAGAAACAACCAGGGATTCAGCATGTTTCGCATCAGTCAGCGAAATCAAGCTGTCTACCTCTCGAAAAAGGGATATGTACATACACGGAGGTCTTCCTCAACCGCTGAAAGAACAAGCCATAGACGAAGAGGAGAAAGCGACATTAAGACCGACTACGAAAAGCAAGTACCCCCTGGGAGATGATACCGATTTCCGAACAAGAAGGAACATTAACTAAGCCCTAAGATCTGGCTGAAATGGATGCCTCCCTTCGTGAGGATATCTCGAAGGAGTCAGACCTATGGGCCATCAATTGACCAGTTTATGGTGCGGCGTGAGTTTCTGCTGATTTAAAGCAAAGAGTACAATCGACGATGGGTCAAAAGACCAAAAGAGGCTTGCATCAAATGAATGAGAAGATTGGATGGGCAAGACAGAATGCGTCTCGTCTTCAGTGAGTGATTGACTGCATGACGTCTGGTAGGCCGTTCACGGAAAGTGTCCGAAAGTTCGCCCACGAACTAAGGATCTACCGTCACATACTGAACAAGGAAAAGCTGCTGACAATCAAGCAGCACATTGTTGACAAAATATTGGGGTTATCTGACGTAAGGAGGAGAGTACAGAATACGGAGGAGTCGGTCTGAGAATAAACAGTTTCTCGCTGACCCATCGTGCCTCTTCAGCGATCTCCCTTTTTCTGTAAAAATCCACCCAGGCCCGAAGAGGCAGCGACTTGAATTGAAGGAGAACACTAAAATTATCATTCGCTTCAAGGAGCTTTACGACAACCGCATAAGATCTGAGGAGGAATGTCCATCAAGCACTGCGAAAGAGGTGAAGAAAGTACTTAGGGGGACGCAGAACTTTTCCGCTGCAGGACCAGATGGTATCAAGAATTTTTAGTGGAAGAAGTTTACTTCTAAACACCAACATCTAGCCCGCATATTCACTTCATATTTAAAGTCGGAGGCACCCATTCCGCAGTGCCTGGTGTTAGGACGCACTATACTCCTACCGAAGAAAGGCGACTTGTCCAACCCAGAGAATTACAGGCCAATAACTTGTTTGAACACGCTGTATAAGACCTGTATAATTTTCCAAAACGACAGGATTGTTCGAAGTATGGAGCCTGTGTGAAGAGAGATGTACAAACAATGTGGCTCAAAAAAAGTGTAGTAGACTGCCGAGAGAACCTACTAATTGCCCTGTCGATGGCCTAGATTGACTACCGGAAAGATTTCGATTCAACCTCTCATAGACTTATCATCTGTCGGCTGGGGAGCTTGAAAGTTCATCCACACATGTTCAGATGCATAGAGATATTGCTGCCGCTTTGGAAAACTAGATTTACTATCGCATCTGGAAATTATCGTGTGACAACAAACAGCGTCACCTTCCAGAGGGGCACCCTTCAGGGCGACACCACGAACCCTCTACTCTTTTGCATCACGCTTCTCTCATTATCTCTCGCACTACGCAATTCTCCTGGGTACCACCTCTGCGGCTACAAAAATCATCGCGAAAAGAGTACTTAAAAGAGCTATAAATATTGTCGAGGGGTATCTAGGAGAGATTGGTGTGGACTTCGCATTTGAAAAGTGTGCCAAGGTTAATCTGAAGCGAGGAAGAATTGGGTTAGTTCCATGGCAGGAGCTTGCGGCACGCAAACTTTCACAGAAATGTAAAAGAGCAGCCCTTGTCGAAAAATAAAACTTGCTTTCCGCAGATCATCAGGACTTGATTCAGGTACAGAGTGTTTAATTTTAGCTTGTCAGAACGGTACCTAGAACACATACTATCCAGTTGTCCTTATCACGCGGGAACGGCGTATCTCTACAGACGTAATGTGGCCCTAAGAGTGTTTAACTAACATCTGTGTCTCTCTTACAGTGTTGGCCACGAACCTGCCCTGCCGAATGTTCCGAGGGAAATACAGTGAGTTGTCCAAAGCTAGAAGTTACAATCTTTCTGGAACTACGATTTTCGGACAGCAGTCTCCATTACACACTTGAGACGTGACATCGATCTCCAGGATTTCGAGAAACGAACTATATTTGTGATCGAATTCTCGGCTCCAGTCGACTACAGCATCACGGCTAAGGAGAAGGAAAGGGAGGAGAGGAGAGGTATCAAGACTTGAAAAGGGAGCTACAGCGACTGTACCCAAAATATTCGGTTAAAATAATTATCCTTGCGATCGGTGCTCTCGGAGGTGCGAAACTATCACTTATTCGTAACCTCATAGCCTTACCCGCGTGCCAAAAACATGCCAAGGCACTTGTGAGATGGATGCAGAAGGCTGTTAGCCTTGGGTCGCTCCGTGTGGCCACCTATCTCGCGGTCGTGAGTCGTGGCCATAGGAGTGATTCTCCGCAGTTCTACTGGAGGCCAATATCATTTTCATAGATAGCAGTTGCTCCCACTGGGACCCAGCGGCCGTTGTTTAACCTTTTTTTTAAATTGTATATAATACACTGAAAATAAGATTCAATTGTAAAAGCCACGCTTCTACTGTAGCCGCTATGTTCGAGGACGATTTTTAGTGAAATAAGGCGGCAGATTCAAATGTGTTACGCAAGAGAATCTAAAAGTAGTAACAAAATGCATGTCAAGTGTAGTTTATTGGTCATGAGTCAATTGAATAAAAATCTAAACTTAATAAACCTCACTAAAAAGAATAATGGAATAATTCTAATATCCTAAAAATCGTTATACATTATATGATGAAAATCATTATGAAGGGCCTACATAATTTGTCATACTTCATAAATTGATCAAAAGGAATAAACCTATTATGCAATGTACGTAAGTTATAAAATTAGTAATATTAATATTATGTCAATAATATAACGCAAATAATATTATGCAATTCGTGGATAGGAACGTTAAATATATGTTCAGTAAAAATGAAAATATAACAAAATATAAGATATAAATATTAGGGTGATTTTTTTAAACTTTTTTTTATTCAACTTGGCACCTCTACAAATTGTTCGTTTTCCCGATAAAATAACCTATGATTTGTTTCAGAATTAAAAAAAAATATATTTAGAGGTCGCTCAAGTCCATTTTAGGGCAAAACTGCTCATTCCTAACTAAATTGACGCTATTTATTGATTATTCATTTCTGGAGCGTATGAATTGTGTTCTCTACAATTGAATATTGCACTCAGATTTTTTTCATATTTTTACAATAACATTCAAAGGTCGCTCAAGGCCATTCTTAATTAAGTTGATGCTATTGATTGATTATTTATTTCTGGCGCATATGAATAGTGTTCTTTACAATTCAGTGTTACACTCAGATTTTTTTCAGATTTTTACAATAACATTCAAAGGTCGCTGAAGGCCATTTTAGTTCAAAAATGGCTATTCTTAATTAAATTGACGCTATTTATTAATTATTTATTTCTGGCATTTTTGAATTTTGTGGTTTACAATTGAATATTGCACACAGATTGTGTTCAGATTCTTATGGTAGTTATTTATTTATTTGTTCTTTAAATTAAAAATAGAAAACGTTAAAAACAGTAGGATATTGCAGCTTTATTAATATATGATCAAGTTTAGTTGTCAAATTGTAATTACGAAGAAGTATTATCATAAGTGCAGAAGGAGGGGTAATGATTTACCTTTCAGAAAAGAAAGAGAAAAATTTAGTTGGAAATAAACTACCGTCGAATATGCAAGTGTTAGCACTGATTTTTTATTATCACAATTTATAAGGTCATTTTTTGCCACCTTTAAATATCATTGTAAAAATCTGAAAAAAAAATCTGAGTGCAATAATTAATTCTAAAGAACAAACTTCATACGCGCCAGAAATGAATAATCAATAAATAGCTTCAATTCAATTAAGAATGGCCATTTTTTCCTCTAAAATGACCTTGAGCGATCTTTGAATGTTATTGTAAAAATCTGAACAAAAATCTGAGTGCAATATTGAATTTGAAAGAACAAAATTCATAGGCGCCAGAAATAAATAATCAATAAATAGCAAGTGAGTTCGATCTGCTTTTTCGCATTGCAATAAGCACTGCGCGAGATTGTTAGCCTTACTATTTGAAATTGTAAGTAAGTTCAATGGCTCAACTAGAAACGTGTAGGCTCGGTCCGCAACATTTTTTAGGCGGTCCGTTTCAAATTAAAAAAGAAGGACGACTTAAAACTTGCTTATCAGTAAAACAACAGATTTTCGCTTCGATTATCGGAAACTATTTTATAATGTTTTCTCTTTTATCATAATATCAGTTGACATAATTATTATAAATGAACATAGTGAATAACTCTACTTTATACTTCAATACTGTTTTTTTGTTTTGTATCAAATTTTCAGAATTTAAAAATATTCTGAAGAATTATATATAAAAAGAATACTTTTTTTTACATTATTTCTACTATGGAATTTTCTGCTTATGATATTTTTAATTTCTTATAACACTAAAATTGATTAGGATCGTACTTGATTAAGCCACCTAGGTTCAAATATTATATTATTTGGAAGAATTTTTTTTTAGTAGAATAATACATTGTTTTCGATATATAATTTTTTGAACCAATAATCAAAAAATAATTTGTAATAAAATTTGAGTTCAAATTAATTTCCAATTTTAACGTAGTAATAATTTTTTCAACCTTTTCACATTGATATTTGTAGAAATTACTACCATTTCATAAAAAAAAAATATATATTTTCTAATTTTTTTTTCAGATTTTCAACAACAATAAAATCTATCATACTACTATGATATCGCGATCTTTGATATTACAGGGATCACAGCGTAAAAGGAGCTCAAAAAAGGGGAAATAGGGTGGTTTTCGCACGAAAAAGGGGAAAATAGGGGAAAGATTAAACATTTATTTTCATATGTTGAAAAGAACAAACAACCTTTTCTTAAGAAATGTTACATTTTTAAATAACTTTTAATGATTTTTCAATAATTTCTGTCATTAAAGATTTATTTTTAAAAATTGGATATACTTAGATCGTTGGAAACCCATCCAGAGTGAAATAAAAAAGTCCGGGAAAAAATAACATTAGTTAAATACACAATTTTGATATGTTTGACATCGTTCTCATAAATATTTCTTTCCAAGATTTGTCATTTCATCCTTACTATAATTAATACTTTCAATCTAAATTTAAAACAATTGAAATCGGTTAATATCTTCTGTTCTCTTTCTTAAATTTACAATTAAACAATTTTTTTAATTAAAAAAAAAAAATTGCCATATTGAAAATTTTTGGAAAATATACAAAAACATGTTTTTTGGATTCATTCGAACCTGAAATTGAGTCACCTTGAACCAAAGAAACATGTTATTATTTTTTATCCATGGAAAACCTTTTTTTCGTGGTGTTTATAACGTTCGAAAATCGCAAAAAAAGATATGAAATCCCAAAAATCCTAATTCACGACAAACATTTTTTTCCGAAAAATAAAAATAAAAAAAATGTTTCTTTGGTTCAAGCTAAATAAATTTCAGTTTCGACATATTCAGATTTTTTTTAAATGTGTGCATACGACTCAATCCAAAAAAAACATGTTTTTGCACATTTTCAAAAAAATTGTAACTGAGAAAGAAATTTATTTTTAACTTTCGCAATTTCAAATTTTTAACGAGTAAGATAATTTTTTAACAAAATAGTTGAATTATTGAATTAAGAGCAAAAGTTTTTAACCAAAAATCGAATAGTTATATGTTCGTTTCAAAAAATTAATTTTCAATTGAAAAAACTGAATTTTCTCCCAAATTGTTGAATTTTCTACAATGCAGTTGATTTTTCAACACGAAAATATGAACTAATAATGAAGAAGTTAATTTCCAACCAAACATTACAATTGTTAGTTAAAAAACCTACTTTTTAACAAACAAGAAAAACCATTAACTAAAATTTTCCACAGAAAATTCAAATTTTCTACAAAACAGTTGAATCTTTAACCCAAAAACACGAATTTTCAACAAGAGTTGAGTTTTCAACCAAAAAAGATTTTTTAGCCAATGAAGAAAAAAAATTGTATTCAAAATGTCAAATTTTAAAGCAAGAAGATTATTTTCCTACAAAAAAGGACGAATTTTTAACAGATTACATAATTTTTTAACCAAATATTTGAATTTTCAAAATAAAAAAGATCAACTTTGAACCAAAAATGGAATTGCTACATTTTCATTTCAAGAAACTAATTTTCAAATGAAAAAACCAATTTTCTACCTATTTATTGAATTTTCGTGCCAAAAAAGTACTTTCTATAATACACTCGAATTTTTAACTCAAAAATATAAGCTTTCAATACAAAAAATAATTTTCAATCAAAAATTGCAATTTTCAGTTTGAAAAAGTGCATTTTTAACAAAGTAGTTTGATTTTCAACCAAAAAGACAGCTTTTCAACAAAATAAATATATTTTCAACCAAACAGTTACATTTTTAACCAACTTTCTGCCAAAAAATATAACTTTTGAACGAAATTTGAACATGCAACCAAATAGTTGAATTTCCAACTAAAAAAGATCAATTTTCAAACACAAATGGAATAGTTCAATTGTGAGTTTAAAAAAATTAATTTTCAGCAAAAAAAAGTTTCAACAATAGTTAAATTTTCAAGTAAAAATTTAAAAAAATAAAAAATTGCTCAAGTTAGAACATTTAAAATTGCAGTTGATGAGTTTGGAATATTCCATTTTTTAATTCGGTATTTAACTTTGTACATTTCAACTAAAATGTATTAATCTTCTAATACTTATTTAAAAAATAATATATATTTTGTAACTGTTCCAATTTTATATTGGATAATAACTTCTGTCGGCAGTTTTCACATTTTCAACTTGCTTTAAAATGTTTCATCTTCAAATTTGTTTAAGAGTATTTATTTTTATTGGTCTGAACGTGGAACGTGTACCTTATTTATTCAAAAATAATTTATTTAAGTGCTATAATTTCTTTAATTATTATTCAATAATGGGTACAATTTCAAATATCGTATATTTAAAGAGAAAAGGGGGAAGGTTTTTGAGAATAGGGGGAAAAAGGGGAATTTCAAGAAAAAAAAGGGGAAACTAAGAAAAACAGGGGAAGATTGTGCACCCTGATATCAATTTCTCGGAACCGAATATTTTTTGTTTGTTTTAAACAGTTTTTATTCTAATTCAGCATCCCCATATCTCATGAGAAAAATTTTATTTGTGCAAAAAATTTAAATTTAAATCACAATTCAACGTTTGTCTCATCTTAAAATAGTGATTTCGATTTTGCATTTGATATATTATTACGATGTTTAAACTATTTTTATTTATATATCAGTTATGTAAATGAATGTTGCGTTTTAAATAAAGTGAGATTGTAATAAAATCAAATCAAAATTCCAAAACTTTCATTCGAAAACATTTTTTCAAGCCTTAATTTTCAATAATACAAAATATGTACTTTTTAAAAATTGTAATTCAATTCATTTTATAATAATATACATATAAATTACTAATCATATATTTACTGTGTGAGTTAATACTTCTAAGCAAAATATTTTTCCCAAGCTCGTTGCAAAATATTAGAAATCATCAGTAAGAGATTAATTAAAAAATTTTAAGTAATTATTTATTATAATTTCTTAGCTGGCCACGTTTTTCTCAGAGAAACCGCTTGACCCAGAGTTTGTCAGAAAAAGCTAAGCGGTTCCGTAGCTCACTTGACTAACACATGCGCTAGATTTAGGTTTTAGGACAGGTTTTAGGTAGTTAGGTAGGGTTCAATTCCCCAGCGGGGGCGATTTTTCAAAGCGTTTGAGCGTGCGATCATATGTGTAAGGCTCTGTGCGTGCAATTGTGTAAGAATAATCGTAAATTAAGTGCAGTAATCATATATAAAATAATTTTTTTCCTTTTCAAATCGATCGTCGTTTCACATCATTTTTGTTGTCGAAAGTTTGGAGCTAATCTATTTATAAAGCGTGTATAGAATGCGTGCAGTGCATACATACATATACATATGTGCGTTACAATGCG
This sequence comes from Andricus curvator, assembly GCA_932195095.1. Lineage (NCBI taxonomy): Eukaryota > Metazoa > Arthropoda > Insecta > Hymenoptera > Cynipidae > Andricus > Andricus curvator. The sequence goes on along the minus strand of CAKNYM010051920.1, from coordinate 61,285 downwards.
AAATGGGCAAAGTTACTCTTCACAGAAGTAAGGCATACTACACGAAATAGTAACTCTTATTCTCCTGAGTGTGGACGGTTACCAAGTGGTGCAGTGCATCCTACTATTTGAAATTGTTCATCCTACTCTTTTAAGAAGTCAGTTTAAATAACCTGAATGCAAAATAGTAATTTTAACAAAATTCACCGACGAAAAGCTGAGGTTCAATTTAAAATAGTTAGAGCTGCTGCTTCACAGAGTTTTTTTAAGGATCCACTTTTTTCCGTGTAGTATTGCGTGAATAGACAGACTTGAGAAAAACTGTAACGGCTTTAGCATGATTCAAGACTGCCACGAAATTTTTCCACACGGGTAAGAAAGGTGGGTCTCGTCCTGAAATCTTATAATTATGAAGAAAGTTCTTTTTGTAAATAATTTTGTTTTGCTTTTTTCATGAATATTAAAATTTAGGACCAGACCCACCTTTTTTAGTGCTTCTTATTTATTATCCTAAATTTTCAACTCGATGTGGCTATTCGTGTGAAAATAAGTTAGGAAATAAAAAAAGTGTCGGTAAGGTAGGAATCCGGTCACGTGACCCACTCGTTACATGGCCTTAAGGAGGTTCGATGATAGCATAGCTAGTCAATGAAGTGTCTAAACATTTTTTCATTTGAAAAATTCTAAAAAGTTATAAATATTATCACGAATTATTAGTTACAGCGCTTAAAAAATTTTAAGTTTAAAATCATTTTTGAAGTGAGTAAATTTCATTCACAATTCGTCGTTCGACTGAAGTCTGAAGTGGTGGCGGAGTACTTGGCAACGTCACAACTATGCAAACCGAACGCGGGAAGGTAGAACGAGAGCTCGGTATTCGTACCCACAAATTTTCTTGTCAGCTCGTTTTCTAACTGTACTTTTCTTTGACGGTATTAGTTAAGATTTCTTCAAATAGTGAAAATCTTTCATTTATATTGGAACTTTAGAAAATTGGTCAAAAAGTATGTAAATTTAATAATACAAATGCAATAAAATACCAACTCTTACCAATTGAACCGCCGCATCGTAAAACGGGATGTACAATATTTTTCAAGGAGTGGGAAGGCCCTTGGCAGTTTTTGAAGAAATTTTTTATTTTAATATTTTTAATACATGATCTTATAGGAAACTTGATTGTGTATTTTTTTTCTTCATGGGAAAAGGTTGTAACTTTCATCGTTTTTGAAATAATGAAAAAAGAATGATTTTTGCGCAGCATTGAATTTTCGTTTATTTTAACTTCAACTCCCTCTAAATAACAAGCTATCTACAGTTTTAACATTGAATTTTGAGGAATTATTCATTGATTTTAATTAAGCAGATCTCTATTTCAAAAAAGTTTCTCTTTTTTTTTATGGTGAGTCTTCGGTGATCGCAACCAGATATGAGCTCTTATATTTCCAACATCTTTTCAATGGGCACACATATAATATAACTTTTTCCCTTTAGGACAAAAGATGCAAATTCAAATTTCCTATTAAGTTATTTATTTAAAAAATTAAAATTAAAAAATGTATTCAAACACTGCCACGGGCCTTTCCACACCTTCAAAAATCTGTTATATCCCGTTCTACGATGCGGCAGTTCAATTACTTTACATTTATTATTTTTATTACTCATGTCTTTCTTCACTAATTATTATTATTATTATTACGTAATGCTTCTAATGTAATTGGATAAAGGTTCTTTTAGTATTAAAAACAAGATATTCTACTATTTTATGTTTAATCGTCACTTACGTTATTTTCTCTGCTAAAAATTTAACTAACAATTAAATGTAATAATTTAAATGTAATTAATACTATATAAAATTTAAAATATTTATAATATGCTTTATATAATATGTTTAATAATATATAATAATAATATCTATGAACCTCTCAAGGTCAAAACGGGATACGCGTGGATTCAGTCTGAGAAGTATTGTCATGGAAGTCAATTTTGAAAAGCCTTCAAATGTTAATTGTAGGTTTTGCAATTTTTGAAGTAATTGATAAAAATTGTATTTTTCAAAAACCAAAAATTTGCATATTTACTCACTTCAACTCGCGCTAACTTAGCGAATTTTCAGAATGTAGCGATTTTACGTTGATACCAAATCACGTTTTTTGGTCTTCTGAAACTACTTAAAAAAGAAAAACGTTAATATTTCAATAAACAAAACATTTTTTTAAGGTTTTTAAGGTTTTTCAACAATCATGTATTGCAACATTCCAGCTTTTCGTTTATCCAGCAACTTTTAAGCAACGGAGAACTTACAACAAGAAAGTTGTTGATTACAATCTAAAGAAGTTTTGTGGAAACTTTTAGCTCAATCGGATTAATGGTTAAAAAATTATGAATGTTTTCAATTGCAAGCGGAAATCTTGACGATGCCCTATGCGACTTGAACTTCATATCGTCTGCTGCAGCACGTTTGTAGCAGAAGAGGTACGTGCATAGAGCAGCGTCATGATAGCCGCTTGCAATGTAAAACATGCATAATTTTTTAACCATTAACCTTATTGAGCTAAAACTTTCCAAAAAACTTCTTCAGATATTAATCAACGACTTCCTCGCTAAAAGTTTTTCATTGCTTAAAAGTCGCACGATACAAGAAGAGCTTGAAGGAAGAAGTTAATGGTTTGTGCAAAGTCTCAAAAAAATTACCACTTTCTTGCTTATTGAAATATTTACGTTTTTCTTTCTTGAATTTTTTAGAAGACTTCTAAACGTAATTTAGTATCAATAAAATCGATAAATTCTGAAAATTGGCTAAGTTAGCCCGTTTTGAAGTGAAAAAAGATTAAAATTTTTGGATTTCGGCAAATCTAGTTTTTATCAATTACCTCAAAAACTGCAAAAACTACAAATATTTTCAGAAGAAAAAATGATGCGCCTTGAAATTCTTCACAAATTTCAGTAATTGACTTCCAGGCCAATACTTCTGAGGCTCAGTCCACGCGTACAATAATTTCATAACTGTTTTGCGACGAACCATATGTCTTTATGTATTTTTATAACTTATATGAATAAATATATTATGTATATAAATTATTTCAAAGAAACGTGATTAATTTTATATGCTACAAGTTTTGCATTACTATTAGTAGATACCCCGAGCCATAGGACGGCCTCTGATTGGTCGAGAGGTGTGGCCTAAAGGGAGGGCTGGGGGTAGGGAATGGGGTGTGGCCTCCCCTGATTGGTCAAGGAGCGTGGCCTAATTACAAAATGGCGCACATTAGGGGGCGTGACCTAATTACAAACTGGCGTTCATTAAGGGTGAAGCCTAATAACAAAATGGCGGTTATCCTAATTGATCGAATGAGTTATTCTGAGTTGGAAAAGGGGCGGGGTCACACATGATGCTATCGAATGGATGATTCTCGGTTGGAAAAGGGGAGGGGCCCCACCCCCTACCGGTGCGAACCTACGATGATTCATGAATGGACATACTTTGTCTCGAATAGTGAGGGGGCCCCACCCCCTCCCTGTTATTTTAAGAGTAAAGGACGATTTGGAAGAGGAGATAACTAATTACAACGAAAATTAATTATCCTAATCTTATTTTCTAACTATCTAGGGTGGAAAAGGAGTGTTAAAATAAGAACAAAGCTATAATTACTTCAAGGTATGTATAATATTTCATTCACTAATTAAAATTTAAAATTATCCTAAACTATTTTAAGAGACAGGTAGTAAATCTACACATTTTTAAATTATAATTCCATATCTGTTTTTATTGAATTTCCAACAAAATACATTTAATTATGTACGTGTAGAAAAAAAAAGTTCAACTCGCCAACAATGTATGAAATTAAGATGGTTGTCAGTTCCATAAAAACGATTTCAAAATATAATTCGACGAATTGTTTATCAAGTTTTGTTTGTACCTGACTTTTAAAGTATGTAGATTTAAACCTACACGGAGAGACTTTTGGTGTTAATATTTCTTTTATCGCATATTCATAATTGAAATAAAATATACGAATTTAGGGATAATCGAGGTACGGTTAGAAAAAGTCGAATAGTGACTATGAAAATGCAGACTAATATTTCTGATTGGAATAAATCGTAAGAATATTAGACTCTTACACACACAAAATTACAGTATTTCTAAGTCTCTGTATTAAATTTTGTAATGGATTCGAGTAACGAAAATTGGTATAGTGCTTTGAAAGAAGCGAAACAAACGCTTTAAAATCTTTCTAAACCACTATACGAAAAATGGGGGTCACGTGATCTTGTGTTTCACGCTGGCGCATGGCAAAAAGAAAGACGGGCGGAAGTGTCTGAACGCACACTATTACATGGGCTACAATTTGTGTATGCTTGTACGTCACTCGCTGGCTACAGTGTGGTTTGTTTACGAATCCTATATTAATACCTATACGCATACATAAACCTATCTTATATCTATAAATCGCACGCATCACGCTGAGACCTATGATTCTTTCTGCCCTTATATACTAACCAGTGAAACGTATCGCTACTTGTGAGAAACTAATAGTGCTGGGTCAAAAATTTCAAGTGCCCCGGACTTTATCAAATATTTATAATTACCATTTATATGCATATATATATAACACCCAGAGCTTCAGCACGTTTCGCATCAGTCTTTGCGAAATCAAGCCGACTACCTCCGGAAAAATGGATATGTACGCGGAGCGCTTCCCCAACCGCTGCTTTATGAAGCTGCAGACGAAGATGAGGAAGCGACATTGAGACCAACCGCAGAAAGCAGGCACCTTCTGAGAGATGATCGCAATTTCATTACTAGAAGGAACATTAACATGCAAGTTCCTCCTAAGCCCCAAGATCTGGCTGAAATGGATGCCTTCCTTCATGGAGATATCTCTCAAGAGTCCGACCTCTGGACCATCAATTGCTCAGTTTATGGTGCTGCGAGAACTTTGGCTGATTCAAATCGAAGGCTGAAACCAACGATGGATCAAAAGACCAAGAGACGCTTGCATTAACTGAACAAGAAGATTGGATGGGCAAGACAGAATGCGTCCCGTGTTCAATGTGTGATTGACTACGTAACATCTGGTAGACCGTTTACGCAAAGGGTTCGAAAGTTCGCCCAAGAACTAAGGATCTTGAATCACACACTAAACAAGTCAAAGCTGCTGACAATCAAGCAGCATATTGTTGACAAAATACGGCTGTTATCTGACGTAAGGAGGAGAATACAGAAGAGGGAGAGATGGATCAGGGAGAATCAACAGTTTCTCGCTGACCCATCGCGCCTCTTCAGCGATCTACCTGTTTCTGTAAAAAATCCACCCACGCCCAAGGAGGTAGAGACTTTTTGGAGAGAGGTGTACAAGATCCCGAAAACACTAGAGTTGAAAGAAGATACTGAAAATATCATCCGCTTCAAGGAGTTTTGCGACAGCCTCATAAAATCTGAGGAGGAATGTCCATCAATCACTGCCGAAGAGGTGAAATAAGCACTTAGAGGCACGAAGAACTTTTCCGCTGCTGGACCAGATTGTATCAAGAACTTTTGGTGGAAGAAGTTTACTTTTACACACCAACATTTGGCCCGCATATTCACCTCATATTTAAAGTCGGAGACGCCCATTCCGCAGTGGCTGGTGTTAGGACGCACTATACTCCTGCCAAAAAAAGGCAACTTGTCCAACCCAGAGAATTACAGGCCAATAACTTGTTTGAACACGCTGTATAAGATTTTTACAGCTGTCCTCAACAACAGGATTGTTCGACGAATTGAGCCTGTATGGCGAGAGATGTACGAACAACGTGGCTCGAAAAAAGGTGTAGCAGGCTGTCGAGAGAACCTGCTAATTGACAGGTGTGTCTGTAAAGACGCTGCAGCCCATCAGCGCGTCCTGTCAATGGCCTGGATTGACTACCGGAAAGCTTTTGATTCAACCTCTCATAGACTTATCATCTGTCTGTTGGAAAGCTTGAAGGTACATCCACACATAGTGAGATGCATAGAGAGATTGATGCCTCTTTGGAAAACTAGATTTACTATCTCATCTGGAAATTATCGTGTGACAACGAACAACGTCACCTTCCAGAGGGGCGTCTTTCAAGGTGATACCATGAGCCCTTTGCTTTTTTGCATCACACTTTTGCCTCTATCTCTCGCACTACGAAATTCTCCTGGATACCTCTGTGGCGACACTAATCAGCGCGAGCATAAGGTCACTCATGTATTTTATATGGATGACCTGAAGATCTATGCCTCTGGTAGAAGCAAACTTCAAACTGCTATAAATATTGTCAAGAACTACACAGGAGAGATTGGGATGGACTTTGGCTTGGACAACTGTGCCAAAATTTATCTGAAGAAAGGAAAGATTGCTGGCGTTCCCAAGGACCCTGAACTTGTGGATATAAGTGTTATCAGACATCTTAATACTGGAGAGACCTATACATACCTGGGCGTGCCTCAAAACCGCATTCAGGACGTAACATCAGTGAAGGAGTCTCTCCGAAGCAGATACAAGCATCTTCTTCGACAGATTTGGTCTTCCAATCTGTCGGCGTTGAACAAGGTATCTGCGACTAACATGCTTGCCGTCCCGGTTCTACTCTACTCGTTTGGCGTAGTTCAATGGACGAAGAACGAGCTTAAGGCCCTTGATGTCATTACACGTAAGATCATGCATATGCATAAAAGCTTGCATATCAATTCGTCAGTTCCGCGATTATATATTTCACGCCGTCAAGGTGGACGCGGACTTCTGAATCTCCAGTGTCTTCATAACCGGATTGTTCTAAGTACAGCTTACATCGTTGCGAATGGCAGAGATCCTCTCCTAAAGATGGTCAGGAACCACGAGATGATTGGCGAAGGAGCGTTCCTTTACAAAGCCGCGGAGCAAGCGGCCGAGACCCTTGGCCTGAATTTTAACATCAGAAGTGAGAAAAGTGCATTACTTCATCTAGATGCTTCACTTCTAAAAACCAAAGTGAAGAAAGCAGAGGTTGAAAATTTTCACCAAGAGCTACTCGACAAGAAAATGCAGGGAAACTTTCACAGAAATGTAGAAAAACAGTCCTTGTCGAAGGAGCAAACTTTTGCTTTCCTCAAATCATCAGGGCTTAATTCAGGTACAGAGGGTTTTATTTTCGCATGCCAGGACGGTGTCATTTCCACCTTAGCATACCGTGAGCGCATTTTATGTCAAGAAGTTCCCAGTGATAGGTGCAGAGCGTGTCATGCACACGAAGATGAGAATACAACATGTTTTTCATAGTACAACTTACCACGTTATCTGTTATTAACGTGATAAACATCGTAAGAAGACTTTTTAAACTTACCGAAAGTTGCCATGAATTTCCTAAATATCCGGGAAATTTTGGTTTATTCATGTATGTTCAAATTTTTGTTCATTTATATGTATGGTAACTTTCAGTAACTTTTTTACAGCCATAACAACAACATAACCAACAGCCATACCACGCTGAAAAAACCAGTTCTCGTCAGATCACTGAAGTTAAGCAGCGTTGGGCGCGGTTAGTACTTGGATGGGTGCCCATTCAAGAAAACTGAGTGCTGTTGGCACATCGTGGGTGTGGTGAGCCCACACTTGTAGTTATTTACTACAAGAAACTAACCTAGAAACACTACTCGAATCGGGTAGTGTCACGCCTACCCTGAAAGGGAAATGTCTTAATGGTATACACCTTCAGCAGAGTCGAAATAGGATAGAAAATCAGCCCAGGAAAAATGGTTAAAGCAAATGATTGAGAATCGGGCAGCAGCCCAATCCTGCTTTGCGAAATCCCACCTTAGCAATTCGGGCCAGAGGCTCAGTGTAGCTGAGCTCTCGAATTTAATAACTCGTACGACACTCGAAACGAGGAATCAATGGAAATTTTTGAATTCGGAAATTTTCTTTATTTTTTTCTTTATATAGACATATATGACTCAGTAAGATGAAACTTTTTTATATTTACACTTTACTGTGTCCGAAGATTAGTTTTAATAATAAAAATTACCCTGAAATTTTTTCCCCGAAAATCAATAATTCACTACAACATAAATCGTCATAACTTTGCCAAATATTATTAAAACTGTTTGAAATTTGGTACGCATACAGAGTATACCCTTGGTATAGCTGAAAAGCAATACAAAAGTTGGGAATGACCTTTTGTTTAATAATATTCAATTGCAAATTAAGGCCTGTCGTTGAGAGAAGATTTATAGACAGTTTTAGATACATTCATTGAAAATTGCCGGAAATATTTACTTTGTAACATACTACACGGAAAATAATGTTGGTCGACCGCTGTACTTATACATACCGCTGCTGAGCTAAATACACGATCGCCAGCGCGCCCAATGTTCCAGACGTCCACTCTCTTATATTGAGAACGCTGCGATCCGACAGAGGGGCGAATGACGCGCCAAACTTTTGGGACAACAAGAGACCCAGAACTCAGTGAGACGGTTGCATTATTTTCTGGAGACGATAACTATAGATATAATAGGAAAACTAGAAGTCGGATCGACTCCTGTGGCACGTTTACGTTCTCTCGTTTGGGACAACAGTGTTCCCAGATATAAGAGAGGACCGTTGTACCACATTTTGAGGCCGCCGCTGCACGAAAAATGGCGCTGCTGTCGCGCTAAAGTCGTAGTTGTATTGCCCTAGTACACCGCACGCAACAGCTGTCATAAATTTCTTTCCGTGTATGTGGCGCCCTAACGATTATAGAGTTAACACTGAGCCTCCTCAGGCCATTTTCAACTTTTTTATTAGTTTTGTAAGCATCCCTAGAGTATACTTTAAATGTGTACCAAATTTCAAACAGTTTCAATAATATTTGGCTGAGTTATGACGATTTATGTTTTAATCACTTATTGATTTACGGCAAATTTTTGTTCAGTTCTTAATTTTTATTATTACAAATAATCATCAGACAAAACGAACATTGAAAATAGAATAAGGTTCTCATCGTCGTAACTTCTACAATGCTTTGAAACGTAATTCCGTAGCAAAACTGGTGCTGTGTAAATAATCTCCTTGATTTGTAGAAACAAAATGTTCATATAAGTTGAAGGAAACAATATTCATTCCCCACAAGTGCGAGACTGTCTGAATAAGAAAAGACACATTTATTTTTGTTGTGTTTTTAGCACTAAGTGATATAATCTGCTAGTATCGATAGACTGATATATTATTTTTTTCCATGTATATACACAAGTATACCGAAATATAATTTGTGAAGTGGGGAAGCTGGTTGACCTCAATTACAAGAGTTATGAAATAATTAGTGTCTCAATTATTCTGACACTTGAAATACATTAATATGAAAGTCTGAAGCCTAATTTTTACAGGTTTTACAAGATAAAACCGTTCAAAAATTAAAAACAACAAACGAAAAAACAACATTCAAAGTTTTTTTTGTTTTAATATTTTAAAAGCTATTCAACATTTTTAAAATTATTTTTCATAATATTTTTTATTGTTATGAAATTGAATATAAAAAAAGATGGCATTGATTAGTATCCCGGAATTTTCTGTAAAAATAACCGGTCAAGTATATAACACTAGGGCTAGTATTACGGGAAATGTCATAATGGTAGACAGTTCAAAAAAAGATTAAAAGATTTAAAAATTGTTAGCACTTGAAAAAAATATTAGGTAGAACCGAAGATTTTTTTTTATTCCTTGCAAAATAATGTTAGAACATATTTTTTCAATTTCCACTGCAAATTTTATTGAATTTTGTCTTATTTTTTGGAGGTTTGTTTATATTTAATTTTTTGGCATAAGTTTTTATAGAAATTTATTCTGAACATTATTCGGATGAAAAAAATTAGCTTTTGTGAAAAAATCTTCCCTTCCCTTCAATTTTTTTTTTTTTTGCTTTTATTATTGTCGGAATTTTCTGTGAAACTAACTTGACAAGTATAGCGCTAGGGCAATTATCACGGAAAATTCTATAATGATAGACAGTTCAAAAAATATTTGAAAAATGTAAGAATTTTTTACATTAAAAAAAAAGCATTAGGTACAAACCGAAAAATCTTTTTTTAAATTACTTGCAAAATTTATTTAGAAAATTATTTTTTAATTTCTTCTGAAAATTTCATTGAAGTTTTATTTTTAGGACCTTTGTTTGGAAAGCGGGTTTTCCATACATTATATTTAATTTTTGGCATACATTTTTATAGAACATTATTCGGATGAAAAAAAATTAACTTTTGTGGTAAGCCTTCCCTTAAAAATTCTTTTGCTTCGATTAATGTATGAATTTTCTGTAAAACTAACATCAAGTATAGCGCTCGGGCTAGTATTACGGAAAATGTAGTAATGGTAGCCAGTTCAAAAAAAAAAGAAAAATTTTTAAATGTAAGGTTTTTTTACATTTAAAAAAATATATATTAGGTGAAAACAGAAGAATTTTGTTAAATTGCTTGCAAAATTTGTTTACAAATTATTTTCAAATTTCATTGAAGTTTGTCTTATTTTTTAGAACTTTGTTTGAACACGGATTCTCCGTAAATTATATTTAATTTGTTGGCATACATTTTTCTAGAAATTGGTTCTAATCTTTATTGAGATGAAAAAAAAATTAGCTTCTGTTGTAAAGCCTTCCCTTGACAAATTTGTTTTGCTTTGATTAATGTTTCCATTTCCAGCATGTCGAAACCTGTTTTATACCTTGAAACCCGGTTTATACAATATAAACCGCAATAAACCGGTTTAAGAATTGTCAGCACCCTCCCCTCTTACGTGCACACATGCCAATCGTTTTTCCTTCAAAGGGGAAGATCAGTATATCTACACCCTATACATATGAACCAGAAGACACAAAGAAAACAATTTTGAAAATTATTTTGAAATTTCTTCTGAAAATTTCATTGAAGTTTGTCTTATTTTTCAGAACTTTGTTTGGAAACGGATTTTCCCCAAATTATATTTAATTTTTTGGCATGCATTTTTCTAGAAATTGGTTCTGAACATAATTCAGATGAAAAAAAAATTAGTTTTTGTGCTCACTACTTCCCTTGAAAAATTTGTTTTGGTTTGATTAATGTTTCCATGTCCAGCATGTTGAAACCTGGTTTATACCTTGAAAACCGGTTTATACAAAATAAACTGGTTTAAGAATTGTCAGCACCCTCTCCTCTTACGTGCACATATGCCAAAAGTTTTTTCTTCAAAGGGGAAGATCAGTATATCTACACCCTATACATATGAACCAGAAGACACAAAAAAGAATTCTCAGTTTTAAAATTTTCCCTTCGTACAAGAATGGTGTTGCACATTCATTACAGACTTATTTATCAGATTTATAAATGACCTAGGAAAATGTCTCCTTTTATGATAAAGTGTTCGCACTAAAATAGTTTTGATCAGAATTATTCTTTGTTTTTTTCTGATTTCAAATAAACTTTGAGTTTGAATTAAAATTAAAGAATACATTACACGAATAAGGACTTTCATCAACGCAAAAAAATAACGCTAGAGACTGTAGAAAATTTGTTTGACACGCATAAACGAAATCGAAATCGGTTCTCTGGTAAAAATTTCCCTCAAAACTAATTTTTCTGGAGAAAATGTTTCGAAATACTTTGAGCGGTGTATATATAACTAATGGCAATCCAACATTGTTTGAATAACTTTTATTTCGGTAAGTTAAGACAAATATGGCACTGGGAAATTTGTTTGAAAATCATTTTCAGTTGTGAATTTTGCTTAAGCAGTGTAACAATACTTTCACAGAAAATAGATAACATTTTATGACAGATAAAAAAATTAGGTTTTGTAGTTACGTCCTTCCTGGAAATTTTTTTGTTTTGATTATTGTTTCCGTTTCTATCATTTTGAATTCTGCTGTGCACTTGCAAAATTGGTTTATATAAAATACATAAACCTGCAGATAATATGAGACTGTTTTCACAGTTAGCGGATAGCTAGCGGATACCGCCACTGATTCCTTTACACATGAAAACCCGGTTTATACCAAATACACACCCACTAAACACGTTTGTGTGATTTATGGAGGACATATGTTCTTTTGTGTAAATTACATGACATAGGGATTCTTTTGTGCGATTTGTAGGAAATGCGTGCTCTTTTGTGGAATTTCCAGGAAATACGAATTCTTTTGTATGATTTATATGATGCACGTGTTCTTTTGTGTGATTTCTAGGAAACGCATACTTCTATCCTTTGTTTGTCTGTTAAAAAACCTGTTTTATTCACGTACGTGGCATAACGGTTATTCCCACGCTCACAACATATGACTCTCCCCCTACCAAACAATGCACTCCGCCACTCCTCATATATTTTACATACATAAACCGACGCATGGCACCACGTTGAATCAGTTGAGTTCTTATATCCAAACGAGCCACTATGTCGCAAGTTAACACTGATTCAGTAGAGATAGAATTCTCGCCGGTCTTTGATTTTTCGAAATCCGCGGCAACTCAAACTATCAAAGTGAATTCGTCAGATAATTAGGTTTAAATCTACATACTTCAAAATTCAGGTACAAACAAAACTTGATTAACAATTCGTCGAATTATATTTTGAAATCGTTTTTATGGAACTGACAACCATCTTAATTTCATACATTGTTGGCGAGTTGAACTTTTTTTTTCTACACGTACATAATTAAATGTATTTTGTTGGAAATTCAATAAAAACAGATATGGAATTATAATTTAAAAATGTGTGTATTTACTATCTGTCACTTAAAATAGTTTAGTATAATTTTAAATTTTAATTAGTGAATGAAATATTATACATACCTTTAAGTAATTTTAGCTTTGTTCTTATTTTAACACTCCTTTTCCACCCTAGATAGTTAGAAAATAAGATTAGTTATCTCATCTTCCAAATCATCCTTTACTTTTAAAATAACAGGGAGGGGGTGGTGCCCCCTCACTATTCGAGACAAAGTATTTCCATTCATGAATCATCGTAGGTTCGCACCGGTAGGGGGTGGGGCCCCCTCCCCTTTTCCAACCGAGAATCATCCATTCGATGGGATCATGTGTGACCCCGCCCCTTTTCCAACTCAGAATAACTCATTCGATCAATTAGGATAACCGCCATTTTGTTATTAGGCTTCGCCCTTAATTAACGCCATTTTGTAATTAGGTCACGCCCCCTAATGTGCGCCATTTTGTAATTAGGCCACGCTCCTTGACAAATCAGGGGAGGCCACACCCCTTCCCTACCCCCACCCCTCCCTTTAGGCCACACCTCTGGACCAATCAGAGGCCGTCCTATGGCTCGGGGTATCTACTACTATCATTCTTTTTTTAAATTCTTTAAAAATAATGAATGCATCAATTATGGAAAATACAGGTGAATACACTTTTAAATAAGTTAGAATATCCCGTTTCCACGTCACAATTCAGGGAAATTATTTGTATATAATGTTTATGTTGCCATAAGACTCCATGTTTAATCAAGCAACTTTATGAACAAATATTTCGAAAAATAGTGCAGTTAGCCTAGCTGAAACTTTGCAGGGCGATTCAGGGACCATTGAAGTACATCATATTTTTAATTCAGCCAAAAAGTATAGAAAGTCGATAATCGTCGAACCTCCTTAATAAATATATATGGGCGTTTCCACGGAAGGTGTCCTTTTTCTGTCACCGTGATATTATAGGTAAACCTACACTTGGAATACAATTTATATTGCATAAAAACTTACAGTTTTCCTGAAATAGGAACAAAAGTTGACAGTCATTACAAAAACCCTCATACACCGAAAAAACGATATTCTAATTTTAAGAATTTCCCATTTAGTTTACGAATATTTGCAACTTAAATAGGCGCCAAGAATATATTCTTAATGTACGATGGAGGCCCTCTTACCTTAAGAATATATATTCTTGTCTAATTGTAAGAATTCCCCACTAAGTTTAAGAATAGTTGCATCCGAAATCTGTCGCAGTAATTGTATAATAAGTGACGAGCTCGAAGAAATGCAACCAATTCTGAGGATAAATCGCATGTGCACATCTCTAACTCTATCTCTTTTTCTTCGCAGAGAACGTTAAAGTGAGAAAAGTTTGATGTCACACGTCAAAGAATAAGTAATGTAGAGAGGTTATGTCTCGGTGTGGCACGCCGGTATTCAACCTCAATGTGACACCAGACCTTTCTCACTCTAAAATTTTCTGTAAAGAGAAGGAGATAGATGTGCGCACGCGATTTATCCTTAGAATTGGTTGCATTTCTTCGAGCTTGTCACTTACGAATTCGAAAAACTGATCGAAAAGCACGTCGCACAAAACATTAAAAGAAATGATTGAACAGAGCAAGGCGCATTTTCCTTTGCGCATTTCTTCTTTCACCACTCATATTCTCATTTTAAGAATATTTTCTCCCTTTGGTTTCTCTCAAATTGAGAATTTCGCTTACTTCATTAAGAATATTACTAAGAATATGCCTTTAATAGTATGACACTCTTAATATTAGAATATCGTTTTTTCGGTGTAAGAAGATATAACATGTAATAGATGGAAAAAATCCTAAAAATATACCTGTGTAATATTCGGTGCACTCGAGTTGCGGAAACTTTTCAGGTGGAAAATTTGAACCACTTTTAATATAAATTTCAAAAACATAATCACAAAACTTTTGAACTCTACTGTCTAATCATTGGATAGCCTTGAGATCCTTATTGAAACATTTTGCTACATCAGACGGATTTAAAAAAGCAAAACCAAAAATTTTTTCAAAAAAGAACCTATTTCCGATTTTTCGTCTTTGTATTCGCTACTTAATCCGAGCTCTTAAATTTTTCTCCATCAACTTTGACCTAAATGAAGTCTACAACCATTGATAATAATGGCATTATTAAAAACTGAAGGTACAGCCGTATGGAGACCAATTTCAAAATCCTATTTCGTACCTACTGAAAAAATACCCCTCCGCTCTTGTCCGGAATTCGTCACACGGGTGGGGGGAAGAGAGTTCGGAACGAAACTCTCAGATCTAAAGGGGCTGTGGCCGGCGAAGTTGAGGGTTTTCCTACCACAGTCCACAACTCGAGTGTAGCCGTGTCACCAGATACAAATTAAATGCTTTGCATTCTCACAGCTTTTCTGCGCAATGTTTAAAAATTCTGAGAAAAATCATGCTAGTTGAGTGGAGCATAGGCTACTGAAGTTTCATGGATTTGACATTATTGTGCTTTGATTTATAACTCAGCAAAAAAATCTCATGTCGTGTCACCGCTCTTACCCAAATAGCAAACGTGCGGGGCACGTTACTCGCACAGCATGCGGGGCACGCGGTGCGTGCTGGGTGCGAAGCATATTGGTCGCACTTTGTGAGGGGCCCGTACGTGCGAGGCATATGCGACGCACTTTGTGATAGGCACGATGTGCGGCGTATGTGTGTCGCACTTTTTGTAGGGTCATTATATACATGATATATAAGTAATAAGCACATTTTTTGATAATAGTAGTATAGTAAACTATTATTATTGTGATAAAATTTGTAAAAATATTGATAATTATTATAATTAAAGATTGAATTAATTAATATTGTAAAAAAATGTTTATTTACAAAAATTAAAACATTCCCGATTTTATAATGAGAATAAATTAGGAAATTAGTAAGAATTATTGAATGCATGGTTCTATAGTTTCAACGTACAATATGCATTTTATTTATTTTAAAACTATAATTTCCAACTTTAATTGACTATACAAATAATTTCAATTAGCCTTTTGTCAATTTGAATTTGAAATTAGGTAAATAAAAAAATGAAATTTTTGCTATAATTTCTACTTTAATTATTTATTTATGTTTATAACTTCAATTTGTGCTTCTAATTTCAAGTTTAACATTAAATTGAGTTTAAAATGTAATTTAAAATCAATGTTTAACAAATTTGTTCAGAAATTTTAAAAATGCATCTTTAATTTTCAATCCTATTGTATTCATTTTTTATTATTTTGAAGTAGAAATAAGAGGAGCTATATTTAAAAACTGCGCGCATTAGCTGAATAATATACGGCGCAGACCCCGTCGCGTCGCGTCGGTCGAACGGTAATCGCCCGATGCGCTGTAACAGCTGTTGTCGTTTTCGCACGGTTTCGTTTTGCGAGTTTTTAGCGAGAAAATGTGTCGGTTCTCGATCGCAAATTTTATTATTGCGATAGGATTTTTATGTGTAGTGACTCTGCGGCCCCCGTTCCTTTCGGTTTATGTTCAATCTTGTTTTTTTTTTTATTCAAACAACAAATAGGCTATTTACCGTTTTTGTTATGTTTGATACAATTTCTGAAAGTTTCAGCGAAAAATATTTATTATTGTGGACAAAAACGTGCTAATCTCGCAAAAGTATCAGATCCTGAAGATTGTGATATTAAATATTACAGTTATGTAAATGCGTGCGTTTCAATGTTAGTATCGTTAAGGGCATTTTTTGCTTACGATATTTGCATGTTTGTGCCCAAAATAATAAAGATATTTCGCTGAAACTTTGAGAAACGCGAAAACGGATATAATTAGCGTATTTCTGTTTTGAATAATTAAAAACAGTTAATTTCTATTCAATCTTGTTTTTTTTATTATTTAAACAACAAATATTAGCATGTTTGTGCCCAAAATAATAAATATCCTTCGCTGAAACTTTAATAAGAGACGTGAAAACGGTTATAAACAGTTTATTTTTGGTTTAAATAATTAAAAAAAAGGTCATTTTTGTTTCAGGTCATAATTTTTTTTATTATTTAAACGAAAAATATATTTTTACCTACGTCTTTATGTTTTCTGTCAGTTTTATGTGCCTGTATCTTGTAGTTGCAGCGAAAAATATTTATTATTGTTCATACAAACCTGCGGAGACTCAATTGCTAATGCGCAACTAAAATGTATAAATATTCCTTCCACCCATAATAAAAAATGCGTCCATGATAAATTACCTGCTCTTTATTTAAAAATATCAGTTTAAATATTTTCTATACCCTCTAAAAATCCTAAATGTGTGCACACACCATAACCGCACCGGCACGCATGACGTGTGACCCTCACGACTTGCGACACACCTGTCACGCATATGAGGACGCAGCTGTGTCATCCCCTGCGCGCACGTCGTGCGAGAAAATCCGCACGTGGACCGACGCACGCGCGTCGCACCGTGCGCACACTTTGCTATCTGGGTACAATTCAAATGTCCGCTCCAAGGCCTGTAGTTGTGGAAAGTGCGCGCAAGTACCCAGGTCAAAAATATTTTGATTTTTTATTGGATTTAGGTGGCCAGCAGTCACCATATAAAGGAAAAAGATTTGCCTTTAAAATTACACAGCTACACAAAAAAAAAAAGAAAAAGGTCTGGAACTTTTGACGAGACACATGTTATTATATGTATTTTAAGTCGCTGAATCCGAATCTGAGGTCAAAATAGCACCTTTCACGATTGGTTTTCGACATAACCTCAAAAAATCGTATTTTTGAGTATATCATGGTGAAACATGATTTTATTATAGATTGCAAGCTGCTGGATTCATATATAGTATTGATTCAGTGATATAATACCTCCCCAGGGCTAAGTATGAGGGCTTTCCGGCTTTGATGAGGACAATGTCAACTCATCGGCAGACACACTACAGCTTCATTCTCACACCCTAACGTCCCCCTGCAGGGCAGTTCGCCTTCGCTGGCTTCGCAGGTATAATGAGACCGAATATTTGAGTTAATTCAATGGATGCAAATGAATGGACACTACAGTCCGAGGATTTATGATTGAATCATAATACAAGAGGCTCAGAACTCACAGTTCTTAAGAAACGTAGTAAGCCTACTTACGATTAATATGATGAGAAGGACTTCTCTAAAAGAAGATTGTTATAATACACTATATTCTTGTAATAATGTAACAGATTTGTTCGGTACTATGTAAATTTGACTTAAAAACTGGGTTTTACGGCTCAAAATCCATGAAAATGCAATGCTAGTTTGCATTTTGCTGCTGAAACGAGTTTTTTTGGAAGTTATGTCATAAAATTACGCAGGCCCACAAAAAAGTGAGTTGTGCGAGAGATCAGAGTATGGTACCTATACGTATTTTGGGACGCTGAACACGAATCTGATATCAGTTTTCCCCCAGCACGTCAGGATTTCCCCCTAGATGCGGAAAATTCCATAGCAAATAAACTTTTCTGGGTATAAATTACTCTTGGTATTAAAATCATCTGGAAACAGATCAGGCATGATATTTTTATGTATTTTGGGGCGCTGAACACGAATCTGAGACTAATTTCTCGCCATCACATCGGGGTTTTCCCTAGACGCGGAAAATTCCCTAGAAAATCAGCTTTTTCGTGTATGACATTGCCCTTGTTTTTAAAATCGTCTGTAAACAGGTCGGAGTATAATATCTTTATATATTTTGGTTCGCTAAATACGAATATGACGTTAGTTTACCCTCATCCCGTTAGGCTTTTACAATAGACGCGAAAATTTCCCTAGAAAATCAGCTTTTTTATACATGGAATACCCTCGGTATTGAATTCATCTGGAAGGCAGCCCGAAAATCATATCTTCATGTATTCTGGGGTGCTGAATACGAATCTGAACTTGGATCTTCCTCAGCAGGTCAGGCTTTTCCCTTAGATACGATAAATTGCCTATGAACGCAATTCTCGCGGGTATAACGTCACCCTTATTACATTGAACATCATACATATAATGTAGCCAGGTCTTAGTAAGAGTCAATCGAATCTGAGTTATCCTTCATTAGCTCAAGTTGCTCCAACAGGATTTGGGTTTTTTCTTGTTGATAGACACACTAAAAGCACATCTGACCTGAGTTTTTCGACATTACCTAGGTTTCCATACTAGAATTAGAATTTTATTATATTGTTTTTCTGGTCTTGCGCACACGTTTATCACTGTAAGATCTATGGGGTGGTTTTCTTCTTCTCTTTCTCCCTTTTCTCTTACAATCTCTTTTCAGCATCCAGCAGAAGTCTGCCATTATATGCTCATACAATCGTCCTTGATACCAACGGCCCTCTGTCTTGATATCCTGATGGAATCGCTCTCCCTGCTCCTCACTGATATCTCCGCAGTTGCTTGGAAAGTAATCCAAATGTGCAGGAAGAAAATGCAATTTGAGATTCATCAAACAACCTAGTTTCCTGAAGTTTTTTTGAAAATTTTGAAGAGTTAGCGGAAATCTGAGCCAAAATTCGTATTCAACATCTAAAATATAAAAAGATACCATACTCAACCTGCTTTCGAAATAAATTGATACCCAGTGGTAATTCTGTACACGAAAATCTGCTTTTCTACGCAATCTTCTGCATCTATTGGAAACCCCAGATGTGATGGCGGGAAACTAGTTTCAGATTCGTATTCTGCGCACCGAAATACATAAAACATCATACCTGATCTTTTTACAGCCGATTTCAATAACAAAGGTTATTTCATACCCGACAAAGCTGATTTTATAGGGAATTTTCCGCGTCTAGGGGAAAATCCTGACGCGCTCGGGGAAAACTGATGTCAGATTCGTATTCAGCGCCCCAAAATACATAAAAATATCATGCCTGATCTTTTTCCAGCCGATTTCAATAACAAGGGTTATTTCATACCCAGAAAAGTTGATGTACTAGGGAATTTTCCCTAGAGAGGGAAAGAAAAGAAAAATGAGTTAAAATAAAACAGATGGAAGAGAAGATTAGGGTGTGGAAAGAAAGGACGAAAAAAAGACTTGAGAAGGTGGAGGGCAGGACGGAAATGGAAATAGGAGACGGGGGTAGCGGGGGCGAGATTAAAGGTATTTGGGAGAGGGTAGGGAATATGATAGAAGAGAAAGTGGGAGAGCGTAGGAATGAAAAGGAGGAGAGGGCGGATAAGGAAAGGATAAGGGCAATGGAGTTAAGAATGGAGAGAAAGGAGAAGGCAGATAGGAGAAATAATATTGTGATAAGAGGGTTGAAGATGAAGAGCGGGGAAGAACGGGAGGGCGTGAAAGCGCTGCTACAGAGCATAGGGTGGAATAAAGGCAGGGTAGGGAAAGTTAAGTTGGAGGGGAGAAAGGAGAAAGAAGTGGCGGTTGTGGAGTTGGAGAGCTGGGAAGAAAAGTTGGGGGTAATGCGAAATAAAAACAGGATAAAGGATAAGGAAGTTTTCATCGATCACGATTTGACGAGAAACGAAAGGGATGTACAGAGAATGCTATACGATAGGGCTAGGAGGGAGAGGAGTGAAGGGAGATCGGCGAAGGTAGGATATCGGAAAATAAAAATAGACGAGAAAATGTGGGTGTGGGACGAGGAGAAAGAGGTGTTGAAGGAAGTGCAGGAGAATTCGTTTCGCAGGAAGTAGGGGGGTGGGGGTAATGCAGGGTATTAGAGTTGTGAAGGTGCTTTACTGGAACGTAGCAGGGGTGAAGAAGAAGGATGAGGTGTTCTGGAGGTATATGCAGGAATTTGATGTGATAGGACTGGTAGAGATGTGGGTGGGAAGAAAGGAATGGGATAGAATAGAGCCAAAGCTGCCAAGGGGGTATAGGTGGAGACTCCAGGAGGCGGTCAGAGTGAAGAAGAAAGGAAGGGCTAGTGGGGGAATTATAACGGGGATTAGAGATGGATTAGATATGGATTAGAGGAAGAAGCTCACGGAGAGGAAGAGGGGGAAGGAGTGCAAATGAGGAAAGTAAAGATAGGAGGGGTAACGTGTAAGCTTGTGACAGTGTACAATAAGGATGGGATGGAAAGAATTAAAGAAAGGGTGGAAGACCTGTTAGGTGAAAGAGAGGAGGTTATGGTGGTACTGGGTGGGGACTTTAACGCGAGGATGGGGAGGGAAGGGGGCCTTTACAGGGAAGGCGAGAGCTTCGAAAGGAATTCGAAGGATAGGTTAATAAATAAGGAGGGGGAGATTCTAAGGGACTGGATGGAGGATAGAGGCTGGGCGGTGGCAAATGGTTTGGCAACTGGCGACGAAGAGGGAGAATACACATATGTAGGTAAGGTGGGGGTATCGGTGATAGACTATGTAGGTCATGAATATGCAAGGGTGGGAGGAGATGGAGAGATTCGCAGTAGAAGGGAGGGTAGATTCAGACCATCAGCCATTAGGGTTGTGGATGAGGGGTGAGAACGGCGGAAGGCAAGGTGGGGAAGAAGTATCGACGGGGGAGAGGGTTAGCTGGACGAGGGAGGCGATAGAGAAGTATAAGGAGCAGTTAGGGAAGGTACGCTTCGAAGGGGAGACGATGGAAGAGATATGGGAGGATTTAAAAGAGAAAGTGAAAGGGTGCGTGCAAAAGAAGGTATTCAAAAAGTAAAAGAAAGGAATGGTGAAGCCGTGGTGGGATAGGGAATGTAAAACGATGAAAAGGAAGGTGAAGAGGAAGTATAAGAAGTGGAAAGAGGGTACTGCGAAAAGGGAGGAGTACGTAGAAATGAGGAAGGGGTTTAGATTGATGTGTAAGATGAAAGAACAGGAAAAGGAGACAGAGCTGGAGGAGGAGTTAGGAAATGTTAAGACAGAGGGGGGCGTCTGGAAGATAATAAATAGGTTTAGGAAGCGTAAAGTTGGGATAAGCAAGAAGATAGGGAGTGAGGAGTGGAGGGAGTTTTTTAAAGAATCATTTCAGGGCTCAGATTCAAGGAAGAGAGATGATGGGAGTAGAAGAACGGGGGAGGCAGATATGGAGGAGTTGAATGACGAGGAGATAGAGAAACAGATAAGGAAGTTAAGAAGGTCAAAATCAGCAGGACTGGATGGGGTAGAGAACGAAGCATGACTGTTTAGTATACAAGAGGTTAGGGAGAGGCTGAAGGAGGTAGTGAAGAAAGTATGAAGGGGGGAGGGATTCCGACGAGGGTGGAGAGAAGGGTTAATAGTGCCTCTGTATAAGAAAGGAGATAGGGATAGGCAGGAAAATTATAGAGGGATTGCGCTAATGAATACGGCGTATAAAGTATACGCGATGGTGGTGGCGGAGACGCTGCGGAAGGATGTCACGGGGAAAGGAATATTGCCGGAGACGCAGGCGGGCTTTACGGCAGGTAGGAGTACTATCGACAATATCTACGTTCTGCAGCACATTGTGGATAGAGAATTAGCGAAGAAGGGGTCGAGAGTGTACGCGTTTTTTGTGGATATAAAAGGCGCGTTTCCGTCAGTAGATAGGGGGAGGTTGTGGGAGGCGATGGAGGATAGGGGAGTGGAGAGAGGCCTGATCGAGAGGGTAAGGGAGATATATGAAGAGACCAAAGATAAGGTAAGAGGAGGACAGGGGATTTCGGAGGGATTCTGGATGGATAGGGGGTTAAGACAAGGGTGTCCGCTTAGCCCAACGCTTTTTGCGATTTTAATTGCGGATATGGAAAGTAAGCTGGAGGCCGGAGTGGTAGGAGGAGTCAGGATAGGAGGGGTTAGAATTTGGTCGCTAGCGTATGCAGATGACATAGTGTTGTTGGCAAAAAGCGAGGAGGCCTTAAAGGAAATGATGAAGAGGTTGAGAAGATACCTGGATAAGAACAGGTTAGAACTGAATGCGGAAAAGTCCAAGGTTATGGTTTTCAGAAAAGGAGGTGGAAGGGATAAGGAAGGGGAGTGGAAGTGGAAGGGAAAGGCGGTGCAGGAGGTGAAAGAGTTTGTGTACCTGGGCTTCTTGTTTCGGAGGAATGGCGGAGTGGATGGTCACATAAAAGAGAGATTGAGGAGGGCAAAAGGGTGATGAGGTAGGTGTGAGGGTTGGAAAAGAAGTTATTCGCAGATGATTTTGGAAGGAGAATGAAATTGTTTGACTCACTAGTGATGAGTGTGCTATTGTATGGAGTAGAGGTGTGGGGGTGGATGGAAAGCGAAGATGTAAGTAGGACACAGGAGAGGTATGTAAAGTGGACACTTAACTGGCAAGGAACACGCCTATTGTCAGGAGTGAGACGGGGAGAACGGGTATAGGGATTCTAGCGGGGAGTCGAACTTGTAAATATGATATTATATTATATTTATTTTGATCTTAATTTCGGACGAATTTCAAAGAAATTTATTTTAAACATTATCAGATAATAAATACATTATATTATTGAATATTAGTTTGTATGATTGTTAAACAGAAATAATATAAATTAGGAGTTTTGACTGCGAAAAAGGCAAAAGTAGGCAACAAAATGTCAACCAGAAGCTTAAAATAAAGCTGAGCACAATAGAAAAAGAATCATAAGCAATATAGATTAACTTTTACTTTCTGTGATATTTCGCAATACTTCGTTGTAAGAATAATAAATAAAATAATATATTTTCTTCGAACTGTTTAATTTACGAACTTTTATATTCTAAATGGTCAGGATATAATTTCAGTGTTGGAAAAATAACCGATCTTGATTTAAAATAAAGGGTAAACTGTGATGACTTAAAATGTAGTAATAAAGTTTCAAATTTTTCAAACAAAGTCCGCTTTATTTCTTTGCAGACATTCTTTATGCATTTTTAATCAAGAAGATAGTGATTAAGACACTACTGGAAAGTATCCTGAGAATTTAAAAAGAAGAAACAACCCTCCTTGATGTTACATTCATAAAGTATTATTCATTCAATTAAGCTTATGGGCATACTCATTTCAATATTTTGTGCAAACTGCGCGCATGCTCAAAAATATGGACCATGGTAAAAAATGTGTCCCCGCCTAAAATTTTGTTGTCGCCTATCTTATTGAAACTCCGCCAGATTGTAGTGACAGTGGACCTCTCTAAATTTTGTAAAAGGGGCGCACCTGGTATAACTCGTCAAGATACAGGGGCCCGAATTTTCGACGATTGACTTGATCGCTAACTTTCAATTGTAAATAACTCCTGATACAGTTAACCAATTTTACTATTTTATGAGGGTCGTGGAAAGGTCTTTTAACGAGGTTTACAATAAAAATAATCATTATACAATAACAAAATTATTTTACCTTGATTTTCCATTTTAAAAAACATTTTTGAGTTTTTCTCCAAATGCGGAATCTTTTATCTTTTTTTAAAAAATCTAGAAAAAAGCTTGATTTTTTCTCTTGAAAAACATCCCAAAATGAAAATGGGATGGAAAGTATTGGTTGAGTTGTAGAAGGTCGTAAGAGTGCGGGTGCCTTGCGCCAACTAGACGCAGCATCACCAGTCGTGCTGTAGTGTCTCAGTGGTTCTAATATTTGATCAAAATGATTTTTCTGTAATATTTTTCATCTCCAAAGAAAATCATACCGTCACTGGTGAAAGCCTTAAAACTCGGTTCGATTTTGCAAAGACTATGGCGGGCACACAAAAATACCATTCTTTCGTAGCCTCTCCGGAATCGACTCTGATTTTAGAGAAGTATTCGTCATCTCCAGAGCATGTACTTTTCCCGAAGAGAAAGATCGCGAACGGAAGAGCAAAGTGAACGTTAAATTCAATAAAAAAATCATTTTTAAAGTACCACTGTGAGAGGCAAGGGGACTCACACCAAAAAATACCCCAAAACATGAGAAGCAAGGGGACTCGCATTAAAAAGCGCCCCGAAATGTGAAAGGCAAGGAGACTCAATCAAAAAGCACCCCGAAATGTGAAAGGCAAGTAGACTCACATAAGAAACACCCCAAAACGTGACAGGCAAGGAGACTCGCGAAGAAGCATCTCAAAATACGAATGGAGATAATGAAATATGCATTAAGGTTGTAAAATGAATAGGAAAAAGTACTGAATTAAATAAATAAGTTTAATGCAATGAAGCCTATAATACAGTTTAAATTGAAATCATTTTTTGAAACAATTATTTCGGTTAGACTGGTTAGATGAATAAATACTCGTTAGTAGCTTCTGCCAGGATATAGATTTATTTGTAGAGGTTATTTAACGACGCTTTTCGATACAGTTCTGTATCCTGTTCAGGCTATTGTTCACAAAAGATGATAGAAGATAGGTAAACTGATCTTTTACAAATATCATTGTACACATAGTAGCATTAGCTTATAAAGAAGAAAACATAACGGAGAGATCAAATTGAATGATGAAAGAACAAAAATATATATTTACATTATTAGCAAGTAGAAGATAGTTGAACCAAAATTTAATTAATTATGCTCATTCTAATAAAAATGCTTTTTAGTTATAAAAAACATCAAATAATGTAGAAATCAACAATTATAATGTTGTGAAAATAAAAAAACATAACCTTAAAACAGTAGATTTAGCTAATATTATTTTTTAAATGAAGCTATAGATTTTTTTTAATTTATATGAGTAAACATTTTAAGTTATTAAAAATGTCAGGATAACATCCTGGATTTTAATTAATTGCAGTTAATTAGATTTTTGAGTAATAATTAAAGACGGTTCCATGTGACACAAATGGATTATGCCGTTCAATCGGCAGGGATAAAAAATCTATAGAAAAAAAACGAAAATAACAAAGCTTTAGTCACATATGCTTGCTCATACTCTCATAACTTTGATTTTATTATTAAAAACGTTAAAATCTTAAACATAGAAAAAGAACTCTGATGAAAGACTAACTTTAGAAATGATTCATATAAAATGAGATAAAAATTCAGTTAACTTCAGAATAGACAACCAGAATTTAAGTAACGTATATCATGACCTCATTTCACAAATTAAAATCTAAAAATATCATATATTTAATTTACAACTTTAATTTAACTTCTTTATAAATAATTTAAATTCCTAGGTAAGAATATCACATTACTTCTAATTTAACCTCAGATAAAATCTGTTATAACGTATAACTCATTTGATTCACATGTCCGTCTTTAATTATTACTCAAAAATGTAATTAACTGCAAGTAATTAAAATCCAGGATTTTATCCTGAGATTTTTAATAAGTGAAAATATTTATTCATATAAATGTTTAAACCATCTTTAGCTTCATTTAACAAATAATCTCAGTTAAATCTACTGTTTTGAGGTTATGTTTTTTTTTATTTCCACAACATTATAATTGTTGATTTCTGCAACGTTTTATGTTTTTTATAACTGAAAAAAACATTTTCATTACAATAAGCATAATTATTTAAATTTTGGTTCAACTGTCTTCAACTTGCTAATAAGGTGAATATATATTTTTGTTCTTTTATCATTCAACTTGGTCTCTTCGTTATATTTTCTCCTTTATAACCGAATGCTACTATGTGTACACGTGTACAATGATATTAGTAAAATATCGGTTTTTCTAGCTTCTATAATCTTTTATGGGCAATAACCTGAAGAGGATACAGATCTGTATCGAAACGCGTCGTTAAATAATATCTACATATAAACGCATATACTGGTAGAAGCCACTAACGGATATTTATTTTACCTATAATACAATATTTCAAGCAGCAAATGCACATGCAAATTAAAATTTTATAGAAGCGTTTGATGCTTGAAATATTGTATTATACGTTACATTACAACAAAATTGATTTATTTAGTTCAGTATTTTTTTCGTTATATTTAGTTCACAACCTTAATGTATACTTTATTATCTCCATTCCTAGTATATAATTATAATTTTGTCTGTAAAGTTAACCAACAACCAAACTTTAAAGAACGACAGCAAGGTATATGGCTTAATGTCTCAGTTTATTAAATTTAGAAAAGAATCTTTAGAAACCCAGATAACAATTTGCTCTCACCTTGCCCGCATGGTGTTGGCACGCGTGTCGACCGATCGGCACGATATGAGGGCAAGAGTGCAGACATATGTGTCCTCATATGCGTGGCATATGCGCCGCACGCGTGTCGGCACGTGTGTGCCAGCGTCGTGCTAGCATGCACGTGTTTTGAGTTATAATTATTGAAAACAAGATGTTAAAAATAATATAAGTAACAGGAAACATTGTATGACGTTTTTAAGAAGAGACTCCTGTGTTGAAAGTTGTTCTTTCACAACTGATGATGCAACAGGTGTTTATTCCAAGAGCGACATACACAAAATTATTCCTGCTACCTCTTACATAATGTATTAGCGAGAAATATATATTTATCTGAAAATATTTTTTCATTTCGAACAATTTAAATTATTCAACACAGAGCGTTTATTCATCACTTTTGTTAAAAAACAAAGGGATGTTAAAGAAAACTATACTTTTGAATCATCCAGTTAATTACTTTCAATTGTTTTTCAAGTTGCATATTTTTAATCGTTCTACTACTGAGATTTAAGAACTTAAATCTCAGAAGTAGAACGATTAAAAATGTGCACTTGAAAAACTTGATTTCGATCATTTTAAATCTGAATATAGTAAATATAGTAAAAAATAGTGAACCCTTTTCCGAACCAAAACACAAGATAAAATGTTTTTGCAACACCCACCTCGAAAGTACTCCGTTCCATGTAGCTAAATTATATGCAAAGTGACTCATTTCGGATAACAATGCGGGAATAATATTGGCGCATGCGCAGTTCGATTCTTATATACTTTCCACATCAGCGGAATGTACACGCATGCGCACTTTGCAGATAAGCAACTTTCCGCATCGCGACAATTCGGGGGCAACGTAGCAACAGCAGCGTTCAGTGTCCAAGCGAACAGCTGATGACAGGTGCGAGGTTAAAGTCGACGTGTTTAGAGTGCAAGTGAAATTTTCCTTTTCATTGTTAAAAGAAGATGGACTTAAATAAAGATTCGAATCAAACTGGTGAAGAGTGTACTCCACCAGATAGTATATTAGTTATTTTCATATATTTCGACTTATTTTAATTAAAATTTTGTATTTTTAGAATTTGTTTTCGTTCCGCTGAGGGATGCACCGCTTACCCCCCCCCCCCCACACAACGGTAAATATTCTTCCTTTGTCTTTCTCTTAGTACAACTTTCTCGGAGATTGTTGCAAAAAATAGCGTGTGATACACGTGCGCACAGGCAATTGCTGACTCGTGTGATTTCAGCATTCGCCTTCAGCTCTTCGCACTCGTCCTCGTTTTCGCACTCGCTTCGCTCGTGCGCTAACCTCCGGCTCGTGCTTCGAGCCTCCGGCTCATGCTGACAAATTTACACTCGATGGCAATCGCCTATTTTGCGCACTTGTATCACAAATAGCTATTATTTAATTTGAACAAAAATAATTATTCACTTTTACTTCGACTTTTTGTCTGTAAAATAAACTTGGAAAATAACAAAAATTTAGAGAATGAAGCGAATTTGATCAGATTTTTATTTTTACACAACTGCTATATTATGTTTTTAGTAATGATGCGCTTTTTGTGCCACACTCTTCACATTTCTTCACATTTTGCCCTAAGTACCTGACGAGCATGATAGACGCACGCTGTGCTGCATATCATGCAGACCGTGTGCGGGCACTATGCGGGATTACTTATTACCCTCAGAACGTGCTGTCACTGTGCTTGCATTGTTGCCGACACATCGTGCTTGCACGTCATGCGCCCATGTGCGTCGGCATGCATTGTTATCTGGGAACATAAACTCAAATACAGACAAATTGTGTAACAGAATTGCACAAAAAGCGTTAAGAGAAGTATGTTTCCAAAAATCAGTTGCAAAAGAAACCATATACTCAAAAAATTCAATTTGTGTAATCAAATTGTACAAAAAATCTATCTATTTCTTTTTTTCCAGCTGCAGAAAATCGTTTTGCCTAAACAACTGGAAGGATTGATAAAATACATTCATAATATCTTGTCTACATCGAAGTGAAGATTTTATCCTATTATAAAGTTCTTTTTTATATGTTTATATCTTATATTTTTTATATTTTCATTTTTATTGATCGTTAATTTAACGCTCCTATATATGAATTGCGTAATATTATTTGCATAATATTATTGAAATATTATTAATATTACTAATTTTTTAATTTACGTACATGGTACATGTAATTATAAAACGAATTAGTCATTTTTACAATTTTACGCATATTTTTCCATTTGTAGAAAAATACTCTTGTACATACATTCGAATTTTGAGCCTTTAAAGGCTGCAATAAATGTTTCACAATTTTAATGTATCTAGACTTTTAGGATATTACAATTATTATATTTTTCTTCTGTGAAAACTGAAAAGTTGTATTGTACCTTTTCACAGAAAAAAAATATATTCTAATCCATGTGTTTAAAAAATTTGTATTCCATACATTTTAGATCCCATTAACTGTCCTTTTTTGTACTATTCTATTATTTGTATTAATGTAATTATTTTTTATTAAGTTTCATTAAGTTTAGATTTTTTCAATTAACTCATTAACAATAAAATAAATTTTACCTGCCTATTATTACTATTGTTAAGTTCTCTTCCATAATACATTTGAATTTGGCGCCTTATTTCACTGAAATTCGTCCTCGAACATGGCGGCTCTCCGAGATTCAAGTGAGCACACACCGTTTCATTGTGTGTTGTATCCAGTTCTGTTCCTGTGTATTATATACAATATAAATCGATATGTACACACTGTAAAAAATGTCCTCGAAATTTTACGTATTCTGTCGCGGTAAAATTGCACTGATGCATAAAATACGCCGCGGCAGCGCATGTTATTTCACATTAGTTACTGAAAATTACACCGTCGGTCGTAGGAAATAAAAGGTCCCTGCACTAGCGTGTTAATTTTCCGCCAACTGTCGTTGTAATCTTACGGACTAAAGTAGCAGGATTCCACGGTACCGAACTGAATATTACAATGTGTTGGTAATTTTACGTTTGGAATTATGTGATTTTACATTTGATGTTAGCAAGTGTTGTAATAATAAAATGTATTATTGTAGATAACCATGAATCAATCCAATGATCCAATGTAGCTTCAAACTTAATCGGTTATTCGCTATACGTGTCAAAGCGTGTCAAAAAATTGTCCTTGTTTCTGTTTCTACAGAGATAGAGATATATATTAAGTGAATTTGAATAAACTCGCGTGGAAAAAGTTTGAAGCGTCTCGGCGTCCTTGTAGAAACATAACCTAAATTTATATTTGTATCTGAAATAATCTATGTACTTTATAAATACTGCAAAAATGTAGAGAAAGCAATTAAAGACGAAAGTCAGATTTGCAAAGGATTCATTTCTTAGTTATCCCATGAAATTTTTAGGTTATTGTTACTCTCGCTAGGTAAAAACCCATTAGCAGCTTCGAAATTTCACCACTGGATGGAAATGTTACGGTCGACTTTTTAAAATTCCCAACAGAGTGGGATTTTACATCTCGTCGCGGAAATTTACCACGGTCGTGCAGGGTCCTTTTATTTCCTACGCCTGAAGATGTAAAATTTCGTTGATTTTTTTTACAGTGCAAGTAGAAATGGACTGCTGCAGTGGGACTCCGATAGCGTGTCGAAAGTCGAAGATCGAACGGACCTCTTTTTCTAACGTATGTAGATAGAAAGAGATGTTTGTTCGAATTTCGACTTCGAAACAGCATCGGAGTCCCAGTGCTGACTCCGTGAGGGAATTGTCTATGGCGATTAGAAAGAGAGATAGGTATTATTATAAATATTATTATGAGGTTCATGATGTAAAACTAATCTTAGATGGCAGCACCGAGCCGAGTACTAGACCCTCTGTCAATCAGATACGAATTTCAAGAGAAGAAATTTTGTTAATAAGTATAAACTGCAATTTGTACCTTGTAAACATAACAAAATATATTTTTCAAACTTTTTTATCAATATTTATCACACAGCATTCGTAAAAGGTTGATCAATCCTTTTCTGACTGTCATATACAAAGTGAGGTTAGGTTTACTATAGTCCGCCATATATCCCATTGTATGTATAATTTCCACTAAAATTATAAATTACATTCGTATATAAGCACTAAATATATTTAAAGATTATTTACTCTCATATATTTAATTATAAGCAACCGTATACCTAGCACCATATTTTTTTCGTCTCTCATCGACAGAGGGTCTAGTACTCCACTCGGTGCTGCCACCTACGATTATTTTTACACCATGCACCTCATAAAGTGTTAGGATACCTGTCTCTTTCTCTTACAGGAACAGGGATGGGTAAGTAAAATACTCGTGGTAATTTACTTGGTTTTCTACGGTAATTTACCTGGTATTTTACGTCATCAGTTTTCTACATGATAGAAGTTACATCTTGTTCTATATATGAGGGCGCCACCTCTGAGTCGGGAAATTGAAAACTTGAATCAGACAGCCAATCAGAGGTTTTCTACATGTATTCTGATGTATTTTACGTATTCGAGGTATTTTACGTAAAATACCTCCTTTAGGTATTATACGTAAAAAACTTCACTTGCGCGTAACTGCACATCCCTGTACAGGAGCGTCGCTTATGAATCGGGGGCCTTGCTCATTGCGAATATTAAACAAATGAATTCAGAATTGTTTACAGCAATATTCCACCAGTAGAAAATATGAAGATGATGTCCGCTAAATTATATGCATGGATATAAATTATATTTATAACCATGAATCATATTCGGCAAACATCCATGATTCTTTCCTTTGTCGCCAGGGCATTCTAACCCGACTTGTAATTCCACTTAGAAAAAACAAAGTTGCGGGACTCTTTCAAAAGCAGCCCCCCTGCATCGACCGTATATGTGTATGTAGTAGTAGTTCTCTTACGATCCGGAGGGGAATTGTCGGTGAAACTTTTCCAACAGATGGCGCACAGTCGGCTAAAGTGAAAAAGTTCGTGACAAAATCGTAGAACTTTTGACAGGGATGACTTTGAGGGATGGATTTGTTTGATATTTGCAGATGAATAACTACAGAATAGAGGAAAGATACGAAGAAGCTGAAAAAATATATTTTTTACCTTGAAAATCTAGGTTAAATTTGACATTTTTTGACAAAAAGTTGTATTATTGGATACCATGGGCGCTCAGATATTATGTTACACATATATTCTGATAGATTTCGTAATGCTGAATCCAAAATGGGCTTTAATTCAGCCTAGGACTTCCTGTTTGTAAAAAAAAATGCAATTGAATTATCTATTTTAAGCCTTCATCGCATGAATGATTTCCAATAATGTAAATTAGACTATTTGTCGTATTAAGGGGGTTTTGGAGTCGTTAAATTGGAATACAAAATAAAAATGTCAAAATACAAAATGACGGATCCAATATGGCGGACCAAACTTGTAAGACCGAGCCGATATGACTGCAAATTACTTAAGGGCGGTTTTCGGGTCACTGATTTCGAAAATGAAGTCAAAATTCATAATGAAGGATCCAGTATGGCGGAATTTCATTGTGAGAATATAACCGATTTTATTCAAAATCGTTACTTGGGGTTTTTTTATGTCGTCGATTTCAAATCTATAGTGAAATTTCAAAAATATTATGATTTGAATTTGAATTGTAAATGTCTGATGCAATATTGCATCAGAAATTTAACATTTTTGAATTTTCACTATATATTTGAAATCGACGACATAAAAAACCCCCAAGTAACGATTTTTAATAAAATCGGTTATATTTTCACAATGATATTCCGCCATATTGGATCCTTCATTTTGAATTTTGAAATTTTGACTTTAGATTCGAAATCACCGACCTGGGGGGGGGGGGGGGGGG
>CAKNYM010051920.1:0-19877 GCA_932195095.1 Andricus curvator | reverse complement strand
CACTTCTAAAAACCAAAGTGAAGAAAGCAGAGGTTGAAAATTTTCACGAAGAGCTACTCGACAAGAAAATGCACGGAAACTTTCACAGAAATGTAGAAAAACAGTCCTTGTCGAAGGAGCAAACTTTTGCTTTCCTCAAATCATCAGGGCTTAATTCAGATACAGAGGGTTTTATTTTCCCATGCCAGGACGGTGTCATTTCCACCTTAGCATACCGTGAGCGCATTTTATGTCAAGAAGTTCCCAGTGATAGGTGCAGAGCGTGTCATGCACACGCTGAGTACCTAGAACACATACTATCAGGGTGTTCGACCCACGCGGGAACGACGTATATCTACAGACATAATGCGGCCCTAAGAGTGCTTTATTACCATCTTTGTCGCTGTTACGGTGTTGGCCGCGACCCTGTCCTGCCGAACGCTCCAAGGGAGATAGAGTCGATTGTCCGAAACGAGAAGTGCCAAATTTTCTGGAACTACGATTTTCGGGCACCAGTCTCCGTTGCGCACTCGAGGCCTGACATTGTTCTCTAAGACTTCGAGAAACGAACTATATTCGTGATCGAATTCTCGGCTCCGTCCGAATACAACATCACTGCAAAGGAGAAAGAAAAAGAGGAGAGGTATCCAGACCTTAAAAGAGATCTACAACGACTGTACCCAAAATATTCGGTACAAGTAATTGTCCTTGTGATAGGTGCTCTCGGAGGTGCGAAATTATCACTGGTTCATAACCTTAAAGCCATACCCGCGTGCCAAAAATATGCCAAGGCCGAAAGGTTGGTTCTAATGTAACATAGTTTGTAATTAACGTAGTGCGCTTAGTTTTTGTTTTTATCTGTTTTTGTTTTTCTTTGTTGTTCTAACACAAAACTCCGTGCTTCCTGGTTCCTCTTCTCTCTATCCTTGCGCCATTCCTCTGTGATCGTTTTTTCTTCTTCTGCTCTCTCTGCTTCCTTCTTTTCTTCTTCTTCTAAGCGTCTTCTTGAGTTTTCATTCCTTATTTGGACTGTGGTTGTCCAGTATCTTCGTTTTTCCTGTTCTAGCCTCCAAATTTTTTCATTTAATGTGGCTGTGTTGTTTCTTTGGTTCAGGCTTTGGTTCTTTTTCCGGTGCTGAGTATCCTCCGTTGTAGTTATCTTCAAGGTTGAGAGGGTTGATTGTTTCTCCCCCGATAGCTCCCTCTTCTTCTGGTTCTTCCTCCGCCGAATGTTTCTCGCCGTTAGTGATGTTTTTAATCAAGTTTCTAATGTGGCGATGGGGGTGATATTTGATCTCCTTTTCAGGTATTCCGGCGGTTCTCCAGCGCAGCCATTCGATGGCTTGACGTCTGTCGTGGTGTAGGGCCATTGTTGCTTCGTAAATGTGATTTTGGCAGTATACGCATTTGTTTCTGGGATCCATCGTCTGAAAAGTAGAATTTTGTTCTGTCTCCTTTGTTTTTAGAGTCTATTGAGTTAGGTTGTTGAGGGTTAATGGAGTCGGTTTTGAGTCGATGTGTTAAGTTTTTTAGTGCCATTGATCCTGTGCCGTTTGCCATATTAGGAGTAACAATAACTTAACCTAAGTTTCCTAATATTTCATGCGTCTATTTGATTGTTTCTGTGCCAGTTTTTTCTAGTTTAGGGTCATTTACGTTCCATTCGCCTATGGGTTTTCCTTTAGGGGTTTTTAGTCCGTAAATCGTTGGAGAAATTTTCTTTTTGATTATAAAAGGACCTTCATATGTATCGTAAAGTTTAGCTGCTTTTTTGTCGGCCTTATTTGATAGTTTGTTTACCCTTTCTAAAACCCTATCTCCTATTTCAAATTCTAACGGTCTTCTTCTTAAATTATAATTGTTAGCTTGTCTTTCATTTGCTTTGTCTAAATTTTTTTGAAACTCTTCTTTTATTATTTTTAACCTTCTTAGTCTATCTGTCCATTTATCGACACTTTGGAATTCTATCTCGCTATCGGTTTCTAATTTTTTTCTTAGGGACTGGAGTGGTTCTAATTCACGGCCTAAGTTTAAGAACGCAGGGGTAAATTGTGTTGATGAATTTTTACTAGTAATAATTGCAAATTGTAGGTCATCTATATGTTCGTCCCAGGAAGAGTGGTCGTTATCTAAATAGGTTTTAATTATTTGTTTAATTGTTCTATTGTATCGCTCGGTTGTGTTTTTCTTGGGGGTAGTATTTTGGCGTTTTCGTGTGCCTGATACCGAATTTTTCTGTTAAATCTCTTAGTATTTTATTTACGAATTCCGTGCCATTATCGGTGTGAAGAATCTGCGATGTTCCCCAACGCGAAATGACACGTTTATGAAATTCTGACTCTATCTTTGTTCCGTTTGCTTTTTTAATCGGGATTATTTCGACCCATTTTGTAAATAGGTCTACGAACACTAAAATGTATTGGTTTTTTCTCTTTTTAGAACTTGGTAGCGGACTCATGATATCAGCTGCTACCATGGTCCATGGTTCTTCGATTACCCTTTTTCCCATCAATCCTATCTTAGTTTGATTACTTGTTTTCACTCTTCGACAGATCTGGCAGTTTTTTACTTAATTGATCACGTCCGAATATACCCCTGACCAGAAGTAATGTTCAGAAATTTTCGCGTAAGTTTTCTCTGAGCCTAAATGTCCTGTCTGGGTTTCGACGTGATTTTCCCGTAAAATGTGAGCTCTAAGTTTTTTAGGTACGACTAATTTCCAGGGGTTTGAGTCTGGTAATAGAGTGGATTTGAGTGGGTCAGTTCTGTGAAAATAGAGTTGCGAATCTCTGATTCGCCATTTTTCATGTTCTTCGGGTCTTTTTGTAACTTGTCTAAATTTGATAGAGTACCAGTCGTCTGTTTTATCGTTAACGTCCGCTTTTGGTTTTTCTAAACTACAAGCTAACGCAAACGCTATGTTTTTTGCTAGTTCCCCTGATCTCGAGAGGGCATCAGGGACGAAATTTGAACTGCCTTTCCGATATATGATTTCGTTGTCATATTCTAGTAATAGTAATGCCCATCTGGCTAATCGGCCAGTGGGATTTTTTAGGTTATGGAGCCACTTTAACGCTAAGTGGTCGGTGATTACTTTAAAGGTATAACCTTCTAAGTATGGCCTGAATTTTCATATGGCCTAAACTACCGCCAGGCATTCTTTTTCGGATGCTGAGTACCGAGATTCTGCGCCGTTTAGGCTTCTACTCTCGTTAGCGATTACCTAATTTACGCCGTCGATTGTCTGCGCAAGTACGGCTCCTAACCCTGTATTACTCTCCTCTTTAAAATGAGACCAAGAACATAATGAAATATTCACTTGTTCTCGACTTATTAGAAAAAATTTGGAAGCATGTCCAAGACGAAAATCAGTTCATCGAGCGGCAGTCGAATGTCCAATTTAAATCTTTTGTTAACGTGCGAAAACAACATACCAAAAAATGTAGTCACCAATGGACCGTCCGATTTTCATCTTGGTTATGCTTGCACATTTTCCATGACAATTCGAGAACCAGTAGATGTAATCTCATTTTAAAGATGATATTTCCAACTTTAATTCAGACAACCTTCCATTTTTTTCCATTGCCTTCTCTGAAGCGTGCAAAAAGTTGAATTTGATAATCGAGAACTTGTCACAAACATTTAAAATAATCATATGATTGAGTATTTGAGCTGGGCGTCACAATCATGATAGGATAGGTGCAAATGTCATGAAGGTTAGCATAGTTAGTACATCCTTACATGGAAATGCATACGACTTTTTGAATAAAATATTCTAAACGTAAAAGTAAGCTATAAATATATAAATATTAATATTTTTCAATCGTAAAATGCATTTGCGCAATTATGTTTTATCCTTTTATCGGTTGACGACCTTTCAGTTTCAAGAAATAAAATCAACTATCCAAAATTTTAAGTTATAGTGCCCGATTCTGATCAAATCGATCCGATACTCCTACCTGACATTTTTGTTTATCTTATTTCATTGTAAATATGATGTTACCACACAAAAGAAAAATTGAGATACTTATTCCAAAATAGCACAAACATTAAAAAAAATAAATAAATAAATAATAATTCTACAGAAAAAATAAAAAAAAATAAAATAAAATAATAATAATTGAAATAAATAATTAATTCATGTTCCTTAATATAGAAAAATTATAATTTAATCTTTATGTAATTTAATATTGTACAAACAATAAGTAGCTACTAATTAATTAATCAGTTTCCAACATAAAAAGCAATACAGAATTATTCCCATTGAAACATTTAAATAATGTTTATTTTATATTTCCTAAAAAATTCCCTTTTAAATTAATTTCAGAAAAAAATTGAAACCTAATTTTGAAAATTGAATTCAGATACTCATTTAATAACATCACGAAAACTTGCAAAAATTACATAATTGTCATAGAGGTATTTTTAAAATGAATAAACTTTTATCATATAAATTATAGCCAATATTCAATTACATAACCCTAAAGTAAATAATCAATTTATGTTAGTTAATATTAAAAAATTAAAATTCAACTTTATGTAATTTAATATTGTGCAAAAAATTAATTAGCTAATTTTTAATTAATCAGTTCACAACATAAAAAGCATGAAAAAATTATTTTCATTGAAACTCTCAAATTATAGAAATGACAGAAATATAACTGGTATATGGGTATTTTAAATATAAATAAACTTTTATTATACTAATTATATGCAATATTCAAACAAATCACCTTAAAGTAAATAATTAATTTATGTTGCTTGATGGAGAAAAAATGAAATTAAATATTTATGTTATTTAATTTTGTAACAAAATTAATAAGCCAATAATTAATTAATCATTTCATTACACAAAAAGCATTGAAGAATCATTTTCATGGAATCATTAAAATAATTTTTACTTCATAGTTTTCTGAAAATTTGAATTATTCATATCCTTTTGAAGTATTCCAGAGAAAATTAAAATATATCAAACATATTTACATATAATTTTGAAAATTGAATGCAGACACTCGTTTCACAACATCAGAATAATTTTAAAAATAATGTGATTGAAATAGTGGTATTTCAAATTAATATCAACTTTTATTATGCAAATTATATCCAGTAATTATTATTTTTATCGGAACAATCAAATTATTTTTACTTCATATTTTTTTAAATTGGAACTTTCCTTTCTGAATATTTTAATTTATTAATAAGCTTTTGAAAAAATTCCAGAAAATTTAAGTTCTAATAGAATCAATAATTAATCAGTTCAAAACATAAAAAGCATTACTCAAATATTTTCATTTAAATATTCGATTAATTTTTAATTCATATTAACAAAATTTTTAATTGCATTACTTAAAATTTAAATTATTACGAACCTTTTATACTAATTTTATAAAAAATCAAAACATATGTACATGTATGTATATTCAATCTCTCCCTTATACGGGTTTGAGGGCCTCCGCTCCCTGTACATATGTTTACATTCCATCCTTAATCTATCTTACTTAAAATAACAATATTATTAATACTAGTAATTCTTAAAATTCTAAAAATGAGCGATCTTCCAGGGCTTCCGTTTCCTCTTACCATAAAATACATTTTCAACGATTTCAAAATTTAACTTTTTGCTAGTTATTTTCCTTATTAGGATTAACCGTTTGGCTCTGCCCTGTTACCTTTCTTTCCCTTAGTTCTTCCATTTTCTTCATCCACGTCACTCCCTGCCCATTACCATCCAAAATCCATCTTACACATTTATCCACTCAACTGTTCCTCTTCTTTTTCTGTACACCTCTCTACTACATGTGCCCATGACTATATTTCGTATCCACGTACTCTACAGAGATTTTCCTCTTCATCCATCCAATATCTAAAAGCTCTAACTCCTTCTCTCATTCTAAACAGTACCACCCTACTCCATTTATCATCCTTTTTTAATTTTGCAAATATTCTGGTTCCGTGAAACCTTTGACCATCGTATACCATCTATTGTACCTCGAGTCCATAATCTTTTTCCATCTCTCTTCTCCTTGCCTCACTAATAACTCTAACTCTATGTCCTGCCACTCCAGTACTCCTTCTCGTATATCACAAACCCTCCTCATTTTTTTCCTTTCTTCCTCCCATTTACAATTTCCCAAATTGCCTCTCGTTTCTTTATTCCGAATTTCGCCCAAGCATACTTGTGCTATTCTGCTCCGCTCTCCCCTTTTAGCTTCTCTTCAAACCTCTAGGCTCCCTTAATTTGTCTAGTTACCATTTTTTCACTTCTTAATTCTTCCCTTAACATGTATCCTGGGCAACTCCAACTAACCCCCATTACCAATCTCAGAAATCTCTCATGAATGCTTTCCACTTTTCTATGTTTCTTCCATCCCCAGACCGCCACTTCATAACACAACACCGCCCAAACCAACGCATCAAACAGCCAAACCCTCATCATCCAATCGTCGTTAAACCTTCTCTTTCCTATACCCCATACTTGGCCCATTACTTTACACGCACATTCGATTCTTTTCCTCATCTGCACTTCGTTTCCCCCTCCTGCCTCAAACCAAAAAACTAGATAACAGAACTCCTCCACAATTTCCACCATTTGTTCGTTCATCTTCCAAACGTAATCTATTTTGGTCTTTCTTCTTCTGTAGTACCTCACCTTGGTCTTCTCCACGTTCACCGTCAAGCGTTTGCTCCCACATACTCTTCGAAAATTCTCATCATTAGGTTCATCCCCTTCTCATCATCTGCTAACAGAACTACGTCGTCCTCGTATG
This sequence comes from Andricus curvator, assembly GCA_932195095.1. Taxonomy (NCBI): domain Eukaryota; kingdom Metazoa; phylum Arthropoda; class Insecta; order Hymenoptera; family Cynipidae; genus Andricus; species Andricus curvator. Next base: position 13,131 of record CAKNYM010051920.1, on the reverse strand, counting down.
CTAGAGAGTATAGTTTCATATTACCCAAAACCGTTCCCCCTTTCCCTTTCTCCTTTAGCTTCTCCTCTAAGTCTGCCAGCAGCATGTTGAAAAGTAGCGGACTCAACGGACACCCTTGCCTTAGACCTCTCCCTGTCTAGAAAACCTCCCCTTTTTTCTTTCCTATCTTCACCCTAATCCTGGTTTCTGTAAACTTTACCTTTATCCTCTCCACCAACCTTTCCTCTATTCCCCTCTCTTTCATTGCCTTCCATAACACTTTTCTATTTACTGAGTCGAAAGCTGCTTTGAAATCTACAAACAATGCGACTCATTTCCCTTTCTTTCTCTCTAAATTTCTGTTAACCATGTACTTGAGTACGTAAATGGTATATATAGTCCCCATCCCTTTTCTAAATCCCGTCTGATTGTGTGGGATACTTCGTTTCTCTTCTATCTGGCTCTCTAACCTTTTTCTTAGAATTTCTGCATATATTTTATAGCCCACTGGCATGAGAGTGATCCCTCTGTACTCCTCTTCCTTCTTGCCCTCCCCTTTCTTGGCAAGCGGTACCACCAGCCCTGTCATGCACTCCTCCGGCCACTCTTCTCGTTTCCATACCTTGTTGCAGATCTTCCACATCCCTTCCCTAACCCCTTCTCCTCCATACTTCATCGCTTCGTTCTCCATGCCATCCTCTCCTGTAGCCTTGTTTCTTTTTAGTCCATCTATTGCCTCATCCACTTCTTCGCTTGTTATTTCTTTCCCTTCTTTGATTTCTCCCTGAACTATCTTTCTATTTCCCCCCTTAATCCTATTTTGGTCTCCCCCTAACAGACCCTTGCAATAATGCGTCCACTAACCCATTTATATTTCTTCATTCACGCCTTTCCTTCCTCCTCTTTCCCTATTTATCACGTCCTAAACCCAACCTTCTTTGATCGCTTTTTCTACATCTTCCTTGTATTTCTCCTTTCCCCTTTGCCTTTTCCTTTCCAGCTTCCTCTCATGTTCTCTTTTTCTCATGGTGTACTCCCCCTTCTCCATTTCCCCTTTTCTCCATTTTCTTACACACTCTTTCATTCCTTCTTTACTCTTCGTGCATTCCTCGTCCCACCAGTCATTCTTTCCCTCTTCTCTTTCTTCGTTTGTACCTATCTCATCACTTACCTTCTCAATCGCCCCTTTCAACCTTTCAATTAACGAGTCTACACACTCCTCTTTTTCATACCTAACATTCTTCTTTTCCATTTTTTGTTTAAACTCTTTTAATTTATCTACCACCCAGACTCCCATTTTCGTGTTCCTTTCTCCCCCTCTTTTCTTTCTCCCTCTGCCGCTCTTACGGACGCTAGCTTTAAGTGTAGCTATTACCGGGAAGTGCTCGGACCCTATCTCATTCCCCACATTCATACTCCCTATCATATTCCTCATTCTTTCTTCCGCCAGGATATAGTCTATTACTGTTTCACCCTTACCTATAAATGTGATCTCTCCTTCCTCATCTCCTTTCATATTGACATTACATATAAACCATCCCGTTTCTCCTATTACGTCTAGTAACCTCCTCCCCTCCCGGTCTCTCTCGCTATGTTTGGAGCTCCTTATATAAGCCTCCTTTCCTTCATTCCAAATCCCTCCCCCTTGTTCGCCAGTCCATGCATTCAAGTCACCTCCTATCAAAACCGAGTCTTCCTTCTTTTCCTTCATCCACCTCCTTATTACTCTCTAACCTTCCTCTTCCCCTCTTCTTCTATATACACAAACCACCGCTATTTTGACTTTTTCCATTATAATCCTTCTTACCATTGTTCCATCCTTTTCCTCCTTGTCCCCATTTTTTCTCCCTTTTACTGCCAATTCTTTTCTCACCCCTGAGACCATGCCGTCCATCCCTCTCCCTTTAACGTGTTCCTTTCTTGCTTCTTACATCTTCCACACATAACCTTTCGGTAACATCTTTTTCATCCCCTTCAAGTCCTTCTCATCTGCCCAGGTTTCACTCATCATGATCACATCCCACTTTTCTAACTCCCTCCAAAATCCTTCATTCTTGTTCTTCAAGCCTGACACATTCCAGAAAGCTATTCTCACGTTTTTCTCCTCCCTTCCCTCACCTATCTACCTCACTTTCTTCTGCCTTGCTGTTTGGAAAACCCTCTGTTTCATCTATACACTCTTTTGCCTCTTCCTTTTTCCTACCTTTCTCGACTCTTCTTCCTTTTTCCTCATTTCTTCTGATTCTTCGTCCCAGAAACATTCCTTCCCATTTATCCATATCTTGTCTCTCAGTATCCATACCATGCGCCCCTTTTTCCTCTCTACCCATGCCCTCTGCTCTATTTGCCATCTCCTTTTTCTCTCCCTCCATGTTAAATCCCCTTCAATTATTTCCCTTCTTCCTTTCAGTAATTTTTTTTCCTCCATAATTTTATTTTTTTCCTCCTCACTACTTACTTTTACTATAAACATTGCTTCTTTTCCTTGCTTCGTTCCTCCTATTCTCTTAACTCCTTCTACCCTTACCTGAACTCCAATATCTCTCATAATATTTTTGATTTCCTCTTCCCCTGTTTCACTCTCCACTGTCAGTCCCTTAACTACTATGTTATTTTTTCTCTTCGACCTTCCAATCTCCTGTCAATCTCACTTAGTCTCTTCTTCAATCTTTCATTCTCATTTTGCACTTTCTTATCACTCCCTTTTCCAATTTCCGCATTCTCTGTTTCTTTCCCCATATGCTCATTTAATCCAGTTTACCCCATACCTTGTCTTTCTCCTCTTTCCAGAGTTTATCCAACTCTTCCCACTTTTCTCTTACTTTTCTCACTTCCCCCCTTACCTCTTGCCCCCCTTTCCCGACAACTATTTTTTTGACTCATAACCTCAAAAACTTCACACGCTCCAATTTCCCTTTCTCACAACTTACTTTTACCCTTTACACCTTTGCCTTCACTCACCCTTCTTCCTTTACACCTGCTCTCCGCACTCCCTGCCCTTTCTGCATTTAATCAGCTAATAATTAAATAATCAGTTCAGAACATGAAAAGCATTAAACAATTATCTTCATTGAAGCATTCAAAAAATTTTTTCCTCATACTTTTCTGAAAATTTGAATGATTAATCTTTGTATTGTATTGTATTTTATTACTCTCCCTTTTACGGGTTTGAGGGCTCCGTTCCCTTTACATCTTTTACAATTTCACTTAACCACTATGCCTTATGCCTAACTTAACCTATCTTAACCTTTAATCGCTTCGCTTTCTTATTATCTACTAACTCTTACATATTATCTTATAATTGCGCGACACCTTCCAGGGCTTCCATTTCCTCTTACCATTTCTCTTCAAGCTTTTGTAAGTTACGCAACACTAATTTTCCTTACATATTTCTTTGTATCAATTTTGATCTCGATTTTGGTTTTTTCCACCCCCTTGCATTCTCTCTTCCCTATTCTCTTCTAGACTCTTCATCCACTTTTCCCCTTGTCTACAACCGCTCTGTATCCATCTAACTCTATCTACCACGCTCTTTCCCCCTTCCTCTTCCCCTGTACATCTCTCCAACACGTGCTCCCATAATTGCCTTTCATAACCACATACTCTACATATTTTCATTTCTTCACTCATCCAATATTTACACTCATTCATTCCTTCTCCCATTCTGAAACTTACCAGCCTGGACCACCTGCACTCTTTTTTTCACTTTCCTAAATATTCTGGGACCCCTTCCATCTTAACCAATTTATACCATTTATTGTATTTTGACTCCATAATCTTTTCCCACCTATTCTCTTCCTGCTCCTTGATCATTTCTCCTTCTACTTCCTGCCACTCCCTCCCCTTGTCACACATTCTCCATTCCCTTCTAACTTGCCATCTCTCCTCCTCCCATCTTGAATGTCCCGTGTTTCCTCTCCTCTCTCTATTTAATATTTCCTGCAGGCATACTTGAGCAACTTTGCTACCCTTACCACTCTTAAGTTTCTCTTCAAAATTCCAGACCCTTTTCCTCTGCCGTATCACCAATTTCTCTTTCCCTGTTCCTTCTCTCAACATATATCCTGGGCAGTTCCAGCTCACTCCCATAACCCATCACAGAAATCTCTCTTGCATGTTTTCTACTTTTTTGTACTCCTTCCACCCCCAAATCTCCACTCCATAACACATCATAGACCATACCAGTGAATCAAACAGCCATACTGTCATCTTTCAGTCCTCTTTGAATCTTCTTTTTCGAATCCCCCACACTTGACTCATCACCTTGTTTGCACTTTCTATCCTTGTTTTCTCTTCCTGAAACATACTATCTTTGTCTTCGTCACATTAATTGTCAGGTCTTTCTCTCTCAGATACTTTTCTAATCCTTTTATTAGCAAGTTCATTCCACTTTCATTTTCTGCCAGGAGCACCACATCGTCCGCGTACGCTAACGAGTATATTCTCTTATTACCTAGAACTATACCCCCTTTACCTTTCCTTTCCATTTTCTCTTCTAGGTCTGCTAACAATATACTACACAACAACGGACTTAGCGGGCACCCTTGCCTGAGACCCCTCCCTGTCCAGAACTCCTCTCCTTTCTGATCCCCGATCTTCACCCTTGTCTTCGTCTCCGTAAACACCTATTTTATCCTCTCAATCAGCTCTTCGTCCACCTCCCTTTCTTTCATTGTCCCAGATTTCTGTTGACTAGATAGTTCAGCACGAAAATGTTATCCACTGTCCCCATCCCCTTTCTGAATCCTGTTTGATTGTGTGGAATACTTCCATTCTCTTCTACCTATTCTTCTAATCTCTTTCTAAGCACTTCCGCGTATATTTTATACGTTACTGGCATCAGAGTGATTCCTCTATAATCTTCCACTTTTCTACCACCTCCTTTCTTTAATAAAGGAAATACCAATCCTGTTCTCCACTCCTTTGGCCATCTTTCCCCTCTCCATACTCTATTACATACTTTCCAAATCTCTTCTCTAACCCTTCTTTCGCCAAATTTCAACGCTTCATTCTCCATCCCATCCTCTCCTGTCGCCTTGTTCCTTTTTAACTTATCAATTGCTTGATTCACCTCCTCTCTAGTTAACTCATTTCCACCTTCCATGTCTCTCTCCTTGATCTTTCTACCTTCCCCCCTCACCTTGCTATCCACCCCTCCCAGAAATTTCTTGAATTATACCGTCCATTTATCCATACTTATCTCTTCATTAATTCATTTCCATCCACTCTTTTCTCTATTAATCACCTCCCATTCTCTCCCTTCCTTTATTGCTTTCTCTACCTCCACCATATACCTCGTCTTTCTGTCTATCTCTCCTCTTCTCCAATTCCTTAACGATAACTTCATACGCTCTTTACTCTCTATACATTCCACATCCCACCATCCTCTCTTCTCCCGCCTTTCTTCCTCATTTGGCCAAATTTCTTCCACTATCTTCTCTACCCTTCCCCTCATCTCACACAATATCTCATCCACACCTCTCCCGTCTTCAATCATCACATTCTCTTCTTCCATTCTTTCCGTATATTCTATTAGCTTATTTACTCCCCATTTGCCCATCTTTGCTTTCTGCCTTGTTGCCCGCTCCTTGTTCCTCCCTTCTTTTCTCCAATTCCCACATTTCAACGTTGCAATGACCGGGAAGTGTTCTGACCCTATTTCGTTCCCTGCTTCCATTCTTTCCAACAGCCTCTCTTTCGAGTTCCCATTACAAATGAACCATCCTGTTTCTCCCAGAATATCCAACAGAGTCCTACCCTCCTGGTCCACCTGTTTGTGTTTCTATTTTCTCCTGAAAGTCTCACTCTCTTCATCGCATATTTCCCCTCCCTGTTCTCCCGTCCAAGCATTCAGATCACCTCCTATCAACACCAATTCGTCATCCTTTTTCGCCACCCATTTCCTAATCACACTCCAACCTTCGTCTTCTCCCCTTCTCCTGTAAACGCAAACTATCCTCATCTTTCTTCTTCCTATCTTCACCATTCTCGTCATTACTACATCCGTTTCCTCAAATCCCATTTCTATTCTCTTTTTTCCCACCAATTCATTCCTCACTCCTGACACGATACCCCCTTTCTTTCTTCCCTTTACCTTCTCTTTCTTTGCCTCTTGCATCTTCCACATATATCCCTTGGGTAACTTCCTCTTCATTCTCTTCCAATCCTTCTCATCTACCCAAGTTTCACTCAAGATCACTACATCCCATTTCTTCACCTCTTCCCAGAATCCTCCATCTTTATTCATTAGCCCTGATACGTTCCAAAACTCTCCTCTCACTTCTTTCTTCCTTCCTTTCTCCCTTCTTTCGTCATTATGTCCCCTTCCTACTTTTGTGGAAACCCCGTCGCTACGCCTTCTCCTCCTTCTTTCCTTTCACCCTCTACTGTTTCCATTACCTCCTGCCTTATATCCTTAGTCTCCACTTCTTCCCTTCATCGCCCTCCTTCTTTCCTTTCACCCTCTACTGTTTCCATTCCCTTTTCCCTTATATCCTTAGTATCCACTTCTTCCTCTCGTCTCCATGGACCCTCCCTACACACTTCACTCAGTTTTTCTTTCTCATCATCCCATATCCACACATTCCCATTTATCCACATCCTGTCTTTCCCTATCCATACCGTGTTCCCTTTCACTCCATGCTCTCTGTTTCATCATCCACTATCTTCTTCTTTCATTCCACGTCATATCCTCCTCTATCCTTTCTGCCCTACCCTTTAAAGCTTTCTTCTTTCTCAAGATATCGACTTTTTTCTTCCTCATTTCTCACTTTCACTATGTACATACGTGATTTACCTTCAATCTTCCTTCCGACTCCATTTACCTCTTCCACGTGCACTTTTGCCCCAATTTCATCCATCAAATTTTCCACTTCTTCTCTTCCTGATAAACTATTCACTTTCATTCCTCTAATCACTATATTTCTACTCCGTTTCGTCTTCTCTTCTACTTCCTTTTTTCTTTCCAACTCTCTCAATCTTCATTACATTCTCACATTTTCTAGGATAACGTTCTCATTCACTCCTTTTATTCTCTCTCCTTCTATTGCCCCTTCATCTCCTTTCTTTATATCCTCAGACTTACATTCCAGCTTTCTTACTCTTTATTCCAACTTCTTCATATCAGTTTTCCTCTCTTTCTCACTCATCCTTTGATTTTTCTCAATATCCTCCAACTGCTCCCAAACCTTATCTTCTTCTTGCCGCTACACCAGATTCCATTCTTCCCACTTCTCTCTAACTTTCCTCATTTCCTCCCAAACCTCCTCCCCTCGCTTATGCATGCCATTCAGACTTCGGTTCGTTTCCTCTCTAAACCCTTTAATAAAATTTTCCAGGCTCTCTAGATCGACTTTTCCTTTTGCTTTATTCCTCTCCGGTGGAACCTTTTTTTCAACTTTTTCCGCAACTTCTCATCTCCCTGCTCATATCCCTCTTCTTCCCTTGTTCTTTTACTGTCTTCAATCTTATCCCCCTCATCGCTTTTATCCATAACCCCTCCCCCTTCCTTCTCTCCCCACCCGAAGTTCCCTGGCGTAGCATACTGAACCTTGCCATCATCACTGGACTCTTCGCAAGAAACATGCTGGCCTATCTTACCGATCTGCTGTCCCCTATCTTCTCTCTCACTTTTCCGTCCTGGACAACTAACTTCCAAATTAGCACTTTTAATTTTCCTCCTAACCATTTCAACCTTACAAAACAGCCCCCCCCCCCCCACACTTCCACACAACCCCTTCACTACACTGACCACCCTTACCACCTTTCGCCTCAATCAAACCTCCACGCTCGTCGCCAAAACCAAAAAAGATAGCACAGAACAAACACGCGTACTTTACCATTCGGTACCGGAAACGGAAGCCTATTAAGAACCTTTTAAACTAATTAAAAAAAAAATTAAAACGGATGTACATACAATTTTTAAAATTTTATTCAGATACTCATTTCACATCAAAATCATTTTAAAAATTATGCAACTGGAATAGGGGTAGTTTAAATATGAATAAACTTCTATTATACAAATTGTAGCCAATATTTAAATAGATAACCTTAAAATAAGTAATCATTTTATGTACTTAATAGAGAAAAATTAAAATTCAATCTTTATGTCATTTTATATGGTGAAAGAAGTTAATCAGCTAATAATTAATTAATCAGTTCACAAAATCAGAAACATTCTACTATAATTTCCAGTAAAACAATCAAATAATTTTTACTTTATTTCATTTTCTTTTTATTTGAATTTCCATTTCTGAAAATTGAATTTGTTGATAACCTTTTAAACTTATTCCAGAAATTCTAAGTTTTAATAGAATCAGTTAATAATTAATTAATCTGTTCACAACATAAAAAGCATTAAACTATGATTTTCATTCAGGCATTCCAATAATTTTTACTTTATATTTTTTTTACTTTCATTTCTGAACATTTTATTTATTAGTAACCTTTTATAGTTATTTGAGAAAAATTAAAAAAATATTTACACAAAAAATTGAAAATTGAATTCAGATAGTTATTTGACAATATCGCACACATTTAAAAAATATATACACATTCTCATTGAGCGCGGCTCGCTTCGCTCGCAAGTTTGAGCGCGCCTACGGCGCGCGACTGTTGATTTTCGCGCTCCGCGCTCGGTACTGTATTTACCTCGCGCTGCGCGCTCGGTCTTTGTATTTCCCCCACATTTGTGCACAGACCTTTTAAAATTAATGGTCAACGTATCGACAACTGTAATTTGGTTATTGTGAATCCTCTTTTGTTAAAGCTCCTTCGGCTTTAACGAATACATTTTCATCACGTACCTCGTGCTTCGCACTCGATTTTGTCCAGAATGCGAAATTTTCTACATTATATGTTCAAAATTATTATATCAAATGTATATTACATTTATTTCTGTACGTCGGCCTGTGACTGCTTATTTAGATATTGCAAAATAAAGTACGAATTGTATTTCTCATGATTATTTTAATATTTCTTCCTGATTTTGCATTTAATTTTATCCTCAGCTACCGTGAAAATTTTATGTCATTTCAATAAATGTATATTATCTACAATTCATAATATGCATTGATATTAAAAACAAACGTATTTTCCTTGTCTTGTTTTTATAATTGAAAAAAGTGCGCATCCTATAAAAAAACACAATTTTGTTATTATGCATTTTATTGCAGCTTGTGTCGTTTGCACAAAAATTTAATTTATTTTATTCTTAAATCAGTTTTTTACAAATCAAACAAAAACTACGCATCCCATCAAAAAGTGATTAATAACAAATTTGTAGATCTTTTTTGAGTGCACAATTTTTGTCTATTCATCTTTTTTCGTATCTTGTATATTTTGACCGCAAAATATGCTCACAAATCACACAAATCTAATACATTCTCTGATGAGAATGTAATAAACTTTTATCATACAAATCACAGCCCATATTCAATTAAATAACCTGAAAGTAAATAATAAATTTATGTTACAATTGACAACAATTAAAATTCAATCTTCATGTGATTCATAATTGTCAATGGAGAGAGAGTCCATGGAGAGCTCCCCTGATGCTCAAGCTATAAAGCCTATTGTGCTACACCCTTACTTATTCACTCTCAGCAGTCGACCCCAGACCTCTTGACGAAGCCTAGTATGTCGACCACTGATCGCGTTGTAATTTCCTCTGTTTCCATAAAATGGGCCCCGAGGATCTGTTGACTGAGCCTAGCTAATACCGAGCACTGGCATAATACATGCAGGGATGTTTCGTTATCCCTGCCGCATTTCCTGCACTCTGTCGTGGGGTTATATCCCATTTTGTCCCCAGTTAGGGTCCGTACCGCCGTCCTTATATCTTTCTTGGGTAAGCCCAGGATTTCCCTAGCTCTGCCCATCCTATAGGTATAACCCAGGATGGATTTCGCCTGACGGCAACCCTGGGTTGGTTCCCAGTATTCCCGGTGTTTTGTTCGGATCCCACTTTTAATGGCCATTCCGACACAGCAAGACGCTATTCCCAGTACCGGTTCCGGTCCAATGTATTCTTATTTTTAGAGGGTTAGGTTTGAAAGCAGCTTTAAGCTGTACCTCGCCCTTTGGGTTCTTATATTAACTCTGACTGCCATGTACATATCCTTCTTGTTACGAATTCAATAAAGATTTATTAATATTATTATTATTATTATTCAGTCGCTGCGCCGCATTTTGCCAACTGGTCCGCCTTTTCGTTGCCCTTGATCCCTGTGTGACCAGGGACCCATATGAGAGCCACTTTGTTTCTTTCTGCAAGTTGGTTTAATGCCTTTTTGCATTCCCAAACCAGTTTTGATGCTATGTCTGGTTTCCCTATTGCAGTTAGTGTCGCTTGGCTGACCGAACAGATCGTAATCTGTCTGCCAGCAGCGTTTTCCTCTATTAGTGTTTCAGCACAGGAAAGGACGGCCAAGACCTCCGCTTGAAAGACAGTATCATGTCGCCCAAGTGTGATCCCTATCCCTTTCCCTCTCTTGCTGTCATAAATTCCTGCTCCTGACCCTCCTTCTCCCCTGAAGCCATCTGTATACCAGATTTCCCCCTGGAGAAGCGGGTTACCGTTTGCTTTCCACAGATCCCTGCTTGGGATATAGACGCGGAAAGCTTTGGCAAGGTTGAAGTGTTTTGTTATTTTATCTTGCCTCGTCTGTAGAATCGGCAGTGCGCTGATATCACTCGGGAGCGTAGTGTGTCTAGTCCCCCGAGTCCATCTATTTACTCTTGCCAGGCGGCCCATCGCGTGTGCCGCTCTAGCGGTTATCGCAACATGTAGGGGTTCCTCACATAGCATGAATCCTATCGCCGCTGTGGGCGTAATCCTCATTGCTCCAGTCAAACCCCTAAATGCTAGCGTTTGTAATCTTCGCAGCCTGTCCTGCATTGTTTTAAGTTCCGCCCGTGGCCACCAGACCACGGCCGCATGTAGGAGCCTGGGTTTTAGGACAGCAGAGTAGAGTCAGGCAAGCATTTTAGGTCCTAGACCCCACGTCAACCCAAAGGCTCTCCTGCACATCCAAAAAGTCATGACAAATTTCCTCCATTGGGTCTCCAGGTGCTTTCCCAGTTCAGCTTGCTATCTAGGATTACTCCCTGATATCTAACTGAATCTGAAAACGTCAGCTTCACACCACAGAATACAGGAGCGTCAACTTTCGGAACTTTGTAGTTTCTCGTGAAAATGACCAGGTTGGTCTTTTCTGGATTTACCGAGAGCCCTGAGCTGTCGCACCAGAGCTCTACGATTCGCAGCGCCGACCTTATAAGACCCATCAGCGTTCAAATAATTTTTACCATTTATTTTTCTGAAAATTTGATTTATTAATAACCTTTTTTATGACACATGCATGATTTCACCCCTTTTCGACGCCTATGAAGCGGGGATAAAGCTCTACTTTTTACTTCCTAGGGACTGCAAAATCACGTCAGAGGTGAATAATGAAAATTATACATCTACGAGCACGCATTTTACGATTATCAGCCTACTCACCGTAAAACCTGTGGGAAATTTTGGTTGCAGATAATAGAATTTTGCGGTCATTTCTGGAAAGTTAGCATACATAACTGATAAAATTCCCATAAAAAATCCGAAAATTTTGATAAATTTCCGGAAATTTATGGACATTTAATAAAATGAATTTTGTGTAATTTATGGTAAGTTACCATGTTTACCTGTAAAATTACCATAAATGACCGAAAATACTCATAAATTTTAGGACATTTATGGAAATTTTTAAAAATGAATATTGTGTAATATATGGTAAGTTACCATATTTACCTGTGAAATTACCATAAATAACCGAAAATTTTTGAAAAATTCCGGAAATTTATGGAAATTTAAAAAAATTAATTTTTGGTAATTTATGGAAAGTTACCATATTTACCTGTAAAATTACCATAAATTACCGAAAATTTTCATAAATTTTCTGAAATTTATTGAAATTTTAAAAAATGAATATTGGGTAATATATGGTAAGTTACCATATTTACCTGTGAAATTACCATAAATAACCGAAAATTTTTGAAAAATTCCGGAAATTTATGGAAATTAAAAAAAATTAATTTTGGGTAATTTATGGAAAGTTACCATATTTACCTGTAAAATTAACATAAATGACCGAAAATTTTCATAAATTTTCTGAAATTTATTGAAATTTAAAAAAATGAATTTTTGGTAATTTACGGTAAGTTACCATATTCGCCTGTAAAATTACCATGAATGACCATAAATGAGGGGCTGATAGCAAAATCGGACTAAAAAAAGAGTGGGAACAAAAGCGGATTGATTATTTCTCAGCGCAAGAACGAATTAGCCCACGCGCTACGAGCAAAAACGAGTTAAAGATTTAACTCGTTTTCGCCCGTAGCGCGTGGACTAACCCATTTTTGCCCGCACTCATATTTCGATTCGGTTCAACTCCAACCGAAATCTTTATTCGTGTTATTGGCTACGCTGATATTTTCGTTTCGTTCGCGCCTGGACGATCGAGCATAAATAAAATTGATGGGTTTATCTCCATAATAGCTCAAGCGCAATATCAACGATTTTTCAGAAGAGTCAAAAAACGTTCTCAAAAATCGAATTTTTAATTTTGAAGAAAAAAATGTATACTCCTAAAGTACATCAATGCTGAATTGATGCCTGAAAAGTTAGATTGGCGAAATATTATATTTAAAAAAAATTAGTGATAATTATCAAAAAAATTCATTTCATTTGTAATACGCATAATATTTTGCAAATGAATGATCAATACCATGGGGCCCTAGAAATAATTGGGTTCCCATTGCGTGGAATTGGAAAACTAAAATAGGAATAATTGCACGAAAATTGTTTCAAGGGGATTGGCTGTGATTCGTTACATGATTAGCACTAAATCTCAACAATTTATAGACAAAGAGTTTTTATATTGAACTCATGAAAGTTATTGATTTTTTATTTTATTTTATAAACAAATTTTATGAGCCATTATCGACATCCGCTGTTTATGATGTAATAAATAAAGTTTTTCCTACGAAATCGACCAAAAATTACTCGGCAATGACACCTAGTTATCATATATTTAGTCAATTAATAACAATTGATGCTTATTTTAATAAATTATTATCTCATGTATTCATGAACTAAAGAATTCCATTATT
>CAKNYM010051918.1:407941-434237 GCA_932195095.1 Andricus curvator | reverse complement strand
TGTAGGTTTATGGGCTTGGGGGTTTTATGTTTGTGGACTTGAGGTTTGTGCGTTTGGGGTTTAATTTTTGTGGGTTTGAGGTTTGTGGGTTTGAGGTTCGTGGGTTTGACGTTTGTGGGTTTACGAAGTTGGGGGTTTGAGGTTTGTTGGTTTGTGGATTTGTGGTTTTATGTTTGTGCGTTTGATGTTTTTGGGTTTGAGATTTCTAGGCTTACGGGTTTGGGGGTTTGAGTTTTGTCGGTTTGAGGTTTGTGGGTTTGAGGTTCGTGGGTTTGAGGTTTGTGGGTTTACGAAGTTGGGGGTTTGAGGTTTGTTGGTTTGTGGATTTGTGGTTTTATGTTTGTGCGTTTGATGTTTTTGGGTTTGAGATTTGTAGGCTTACGGGTTTGGGGGTTTGAGTTTTGTCGGTTTGAGGTTTGTGGGTTTGAGGTATAATTTTTGTGGGTTTGAGGATTGAGGTTTGTGTGTTTAAGGTTTGTGGGTTTGAGGTTTGTGTGTTTACGGTTTTAAGGGTTTGAGGTTCGTGGGTTTGAGGTTTGTGAGTTTGAGCTTTGTGTGTAAAGATATTACCGATTTCATGGTTTTAAAAGTTTCGAAATTTCGTGGTTCAGCTACCTTGGCAAGTTCATATTTTTTTTAGGTTAGTTTTTTGCAGAAGTATTTAAAAAAAAAATTATTAGAATCGGTACAAAATTGAGCAGTCAGCAGAATTTTGAACAAAATTTTCTAAAAAAACTCTGTGCGAATGGGCAGGTGCGTTGTGGGGGTGCAATGTAACATCAGGAACTGCTACTTAGAAATGATTATCATATACTTATAACTGAAAATTCATTTCTAAATATCCATTTTATCCTGTTTTGATATATGTTAAAATAGTAATTTGAACTTACTTTCAAAAATAAAGTTCCCATCTTTATTATAATATAATCCACAGATATATTCAAAACTATACATTCCTTGAACTATAAATTCACGTCACAGAAGTTCCCAACGTTTATAAACGAAAATATTATTTTATTTTTTTATTTCTGAAATTAATTTTTTATATTATAATTTTTCCCATAAAGGGTCGGTTCTCGGATTTTTCACAAATTAATTACAATTGATGTTGGACAATAGCAAAAAAAATTAATTTCTGTATCTCTACCGGAATACTACGATTTAAAATAATTGATTGAATTGAAAAAAATGATTATAGGAAAAAAAAACATAATTTACCCCTGAACACACGGTTCGCGGATTTTTTTTCAAAATTTACCAGAAGACTGCCATTTTAAATGATTTATTAAAATTAAAAAAATTTCTAAAAATACAAAACTTCTAATTTTTCACTAAATGCTCGGTTCTATGGTCAAGTACAAGTAATTCATAAAAGAAAATGGGAAAATTGAGTGTTTAGACTCTGGAGTATAATTTATTTAAATTCTAATTTTAATAAAATGAATAATTTAAAAAATTCAGAGTCATTTATATATACTAATTAGAAAATAAATTTATTAAAATTTACAAAATTCTAATAGACTAATTACTGAATAATTTGATTGAGGGCAACACCAGCAAAAATTTTATCTGAATATCCTTACGAGAAGGCTGATATTCATACAAAATTAGTTTTATTACATTTTTTTTTAAATTAAAAAAATTATAATTTTTTAATAAACGTTCGGTTTTTCGATTTTATTTCACAAATTACTGGTATTTGATTAGAGGCAAAACCAAAAAAAAGTTTAATTCCAATAAATTATTCTACCGGAAGATTGATATTGATAAAAATTGATTGAAACAAACGAAATTAATTTTTATAAGGATTGTAGTTTACATGAATACATAAATGAATTTTTAACTACAAAATATCAATTCTAAATAAATTAACAATTTATTTAAAATAAATTTTCAACCAAGAAGATTAATTTTCTACCATAAATAACGCAGTTATAACAAAATATATGAATTTTCATCTAAGTCTTAAATTTTCAACTAGAAAAGTTAAATTTTCAACAAAATAAAATGAGTTTCCAAGAAACAGTTACATTTTCAAACCAAAGAAATGAATTTTTCACCAAAAAGATGAATTTTAGACCAAGAAGATTAATTGTTTACCACAGAAGACGTGTTTCCCAGAAAATTCATGAATTTTTAACCAAATATTTAAGTTTTAACTAAAAAATATAAGTTTTCAGCTAAATTTCAACTGAAATGATTAATTCTATAAAAAACAAATTTTCAATCAAATAGTTGAATGTAGAAATAGAGAAATGAATTTTCAACTATAATAATGAATCTTTATCCATAAAGATGAATTTGCAAGTAAGTATATTAATTTTCTACCAAAAATAAAATAGTTAAATTTTCATTTCAAGAAATTAATTATAACCAAAAAAAGAATTTGCAAGAAAGTAGTTAAATAATCTCAAATCAAGAATCTTCAACAAGAAAACTGAATTTTTAAATAAAGTAGTTCAACTTTCAACCAAGTCGGGAAAAATTGATTTTCAACAACAAAAAACGAAAGAATCATCAACAAAATAGTGAAATTTTCAACCGAAGAAATGAATTTTCAATAAAAAATGAAAGACTGAAATTTGCAATTTAATAAATTTATTAATTTTATAAAATTTTGGTAAAATTAAAAAAATTCTGATTTTTCTATAAACGCTCGGTTCTCGGATTTTATTGCAAAAATTACTGGTATTTGATTAAGGACAAAACCAACAATAGTTTCAGCACAATAAATTTATCCTACCGGAAGACTGTTATTTTAAAAAATTGATTGAATTTTTAAAAAATTCGTTGAAACTCAAAAAAAGTGATTTAATTTTTAAAAAAATGGTTGAAACATAAAAAGTTCAAATTTTCCTCTAAACGCTTCATTCTTGGATTTTATTTCACAAATTACAGACCATTTTGATTGAGGGCAACGGCGAAAAAGTTTCCATTCAATATCCCTACCGGAAGATTGATATTTATAATGATTTATCAAATTAATAAGAATTTAATAAATTTTTAAAAATTAATTAAATTAAAATTTTTGTTTAGAACTAATTTTTCTCTAAACTATAGAGTTTGTAGGTGGATAAAATGTAGTTGTCACAGTGTGATTACCATATAAAATAATTTATTTTTTAATTTGTGGAATTTTTAAAATCAAGTTTTGCGCCCACCCTGATATAATTTTCTTGTTAGTGATTTATTTGCCTTGTAATTCTATTTGTATTTCCCTTTTTTGCTGTTGCTTCCTTTCGAGGATTACATTTTTAGTTCAATATGTTATTATTTTCTAGAAAATTCAACAATTTTGTTAAAAAATCATACTTTTTATTAAAATTCAACTGTTTTGTTGGAAATTCAATTATTTTTGTGAAAAAATAAATTTCTCTTGAAAATTCATATTTGAGTGTTAAAAATTCTACTAAAACATTTATCGATTGAAAATTCGACAATTTTTCATGTCAGTTCAAATCTTTTGATTAAAAAAAATTATATTGCTGAAAAATCATCTTTTTTGTTAGATTTAACGGTTTTTATTTGAAGTTGAAACCTTGTATGGTTCAAATATTTACTGTTACACTATTCATTGAAAATTTCTCTTTTTTATTTAAAAATTCAACTTCTTGGGTAAGAGTCACTACTTTGTTATTTTATCAGATTCCTGAGGATTTTAATGATTATATGGGATTTTAAAAGCTCTCAAGATATTTTAATAAATTTTCGAGTATTTAAGGATATTTCAAAGTATTGCAAAATATTTTTAAGAATTTTAAAGATTTTAGGATAATTTAAAAGATTCCAAGTAATTTTGAATTGATTTAAAAAATTTCAAGGGATTTCAAAATAAATTTTGAATTATTCGCAATATCTCAGGGCATCTTTAATATATTTCAATGATTCGAATTCCTTTCAAAAAATTTCTAAGATTTTATGGTGTATTTTAAAATTCCAAGGAATTTTCAAGAGCTTTGAAAAGTATCAAGGAATTTCAAAACATTTCAAAGAATATGCAACATTTTAGGGTATTTAAAAAGATTCCATCATTTGAATGATTTCAAGGGATATAAGGTTTTAAAATATTTAAAAATATTCGAAGTGATTTTATACGATTTTAAGGTATTTCGCGGGATTTTATAACACTTTATCGGATTTCAAAGAATTTATTTACAAAAATTGAGTGATTTAGTAGGTTTTTAAAGATTTGAAGAGATTTTCAAATAGTTTTTTCAATTCATTTGAATTAATTCGGAATACATCCTGAATTCTTATAAATTTAGCCTAAAATCTTTGAAATTCCTTAGAATTCTGTTGAATTTTTTCAATATATTTGAATTCTTCTAAATTTAGTCAATTCTATTCAATTCAATGTGAAACAGCCCCTCAAAGATAGGGGTCGCAAGTGTCGATTGTATAGTTTTGTGAATAAAAACAAAATTGATTTCGACCAAACCTACTAGAAAAGTTTCCTCGTGATGAGAGATGAATAACGTTATTTTCTGAAAAAAAAAACAATTTAGGGGGTAAATCACATCTACATATTTTTGACGCTGTGCTGAAAATGGCTAAATTCACAGGAAAGAATTTAAAAAATATATATTTTGCACTTGAGACAAAAATAAAGTTGACGTGTTTCGCCAAAAAAAAATTAATGGGGGTAGCTACCCCTAAAAACTGTCTTATTTTATGTCTAGGATAATATATAGTTTCCAGACACAAAAGAAATTGGAAAATTATTTTTATAACGAAGGAAGTAAAATAGAGTCCATCCAACATGAATAAAAAAATTACGTGGGGGTAAACCACCCGTAAATATTTTAAAAATTGTGCTGAAAATTGCTAAATTCACAGGAAAAAATTCAGAAAATATATATTTTGCACTTGAGACAAAAACAAAGTTGACGTGTTCCGCCAAAAAATATTTTGGAAAAAAATGAATGGGGGTAACTACCCCCTAAATACTTTTTATTTAGTGTCTACGCGGGGGTAAACCACCCTTACATATTTTTAGATGTGCTGAAAATTTCTAAATTTATAGGAAAAATTTTTTGAAAAATATATATTTTGCACTTGGGACAAACATAAAGTTGACATATTTCGCCAACAATTTTTTTTTTTAAATGAATGGGGGTAGCTACCCCTAAATACTTCTCATTTTGTGTCTATGATAATATATACTTTCAATGCACAAAAAAAATGAAAAATTAGGTTTATAACGAAGGAAGTAAAATAAAGAAGCAGAGACCAACAAACTTGACATGAATCGCAGAATAGACCAAAAATCATCAAACAGAAGGGTAAGGTTACCAATAAATTTTCCACTTTCGATATTATACATGAAAAATCTGAATAGGGGAAGGTGCTCTGCCTTGGGCCATTTTGCGTCTCCGAAATTTTTGCAACTACTTATTGATTAAATTGCAAAAATTCACAATAACCATTCAAAAGGGTGACCACTTGACTATGCATGGAAATTTTTGTTTAGATTTTGATTCACATTATTACATAAAAAAAGTTTTTTCAAAAAAATTTGACATTTGACCCAAGGCAGGGTCCGAGGGCCTTGCCTTGGGCCACACTTTCGCATATCTGTAAACTCTGAATAAAATACCTTATTTCTTTTATAATGGATGTTGTTTGTTTAGAAAATAAAACAGAGATGCTCGGAGAACATTTTTATTCAAAATTATTTACTAAACACTCTGGTACAAAGTAATCTTTGAACGATTTTAACTTTTTCCTTGCGACAAAAAAACTAACCTTTTTTATCTACATTAAAATTAAATTTAATGCCGTAAAAATACGTTTGAAAAAGAAAATTGAATAGACTTCTTCTTTTACAAGTTTTTCGTTACCGATACTGTATTTTTCAACAATTTCTCCGTTTTTCCCGAGGGAGTTTACCATCGTTAGCTATGGCTGTGAAATGCCTGTCCAAATGTATACGTCTTACAAGTTTGAAAATGAAGGTGAATCCTTTGAATGTTATAAGTTTACTGCTTGCTACATTCCAAACATTAAATAAAAAAGAAACTCCGACAAACATTAAGGAAATTAAATTAAAGGATCATTTTAAAGCAATTTTGTTGGATACCATGGAAGAATTTAACGGGGTGGAGATGATGATTGAAGATTCCTTAGATTTTCGAGAACCTTTTAAAAATGCAGATGCACAAACCATAGAGGATGATGTTCAACACCATATTCCTGATTCGCCTTTTTCACCTACGGAGAGATGCACAAAAGTTGAGAAAGAACTATCATACGATTATAAATTGAGAGCAGTAGAATACTGGAGAAGTGGAAAGGAGACAAATTTAAGTCTTGAGACAGCAAAGATTCAGAAAAGTTCTTGCAGTAAAACAATACGTTGGGCCCATACTCTCCATAAAGGCGGTACTCATAGAAATAAAGTTGCTAGGATATGTGACATTACATTATAAAATTTCAAAAAAGCAGTTGATAACGGGCTAATAGTTCACGATGAAGACATCCGCAGATGAGCATTACAAGTACAAGAAGAGCTTAGCCATAAATATTTTCGCTTCCGCGCTTCTCGAACATGGCTTGCTAAATTTAAAAGCAAACACAGAATAGTTTCCAGAAAAATAAACAACTTTGTTACCAGAAAGACTTTGGAAAATGTCGATGAGTTAAAAATGAAGGCAGATGAATTCGTAGCCAGTGTGAAGCAAGAGATAGCAAATGTTGAAGTACAGAATGTTTATAATTCGGATCAAAGTGGGTTGCAATTGGAAATTCATTCCGGGAGAAATTTGGCTGTTGGAGGAGAAAAAAAGGTGGAAGCGTTGTCCAGTCTATTTCGTTCACGACCCACAGTTAGACGATCCAACCACTAATATCTGCTGACGGGAAACTTCTTTCACCTCTATTTCTAGTTCTAAAAGAACCAAGCGGAAAATTCGGACTGATTGTAGATAGGACATTATTTAGGCCGAGTCATGTGTACGTAGGTGCTTCAAAATCGGGAAAACTTACCTCAGGTAACATTACATTATCTACTTTAATATTCAAAATTGTATGAAAGCAATAATAATTGGTTTTATTATTGTGCACATCACTTCAAGACTTGGTTGGAGGAAATTTATTTTCCAAATGTAGGACCAAATAGCGTTTTATTCCTTGATTCATGGACTGTTCATTGCCCAACTGTAGCAGAAGAAGCATCACCCTCCGATAAAATTTTAAATTTTATAATTATTCCAACAGGAACAACAGGGAAAATTCAACCTTTAGATGTACTTGGGTTTAGAGTTTGGAAAAATTATGTGAGTCACTTTTCCGATTCTGTTATTTTTATGAATTACGATATCAACTTACATATCAGGAATAATAGCTATATGATATAGACGGGATAGTAGACGCTTTAAAAGACTCTTTTAAAGAACTATTAGGAGGTGAAGATATAGGACAACAAAACTACGACATAGAACATAATGCATTAGAAAACCCAATTGAAAAAGTCTGTGTCACTGAGGTCCGAGACATAATTAAGAACTTGAAAAACGGTAAGGCTGCTGGCATAGACAGTATTAGTGCTGAAATGCTCAAATACGGTGGCGAGTACATACCTCACAGGTTGTGCGAATTAATAAATTTATGTATCGAGACGGGGAAAGTCCCAGACGATTGGAAAAAAGCGATTATCGTACCAATATACAAAAGAAAGGGAGATAAAAACAACTGCAGTAATTACAGAGGTATCAGCCTACTAAGTACCGTAAGTAAAATATACTCAAAAATACTTATTCGTAGGGTAATGGAAATCACAGAAGAAAACATATGGGAAGTCCAAAGTGGATTTATGCCAGGAAGATCATGTACAGATCAGATATTTAGCCTAAGACAGATCACAGAAAAAAGCTTGAGAGTAGGAAAGAAAGTTTTCTGTGCATTTATTGACCTAGAAAAAGCATTTGACACGGTAAATAGAAGTAAACTTTGGGAAGTTCTTAAAGAATACGGAGTAAATGGAGGGCTCCTGCAAGCAATAAAAACAATATATACAGGTAGTAAAGCGAGCGTAAGGGTAAACGGGAAACTGAGTGACTGGTTCGATATTACGCAAGGCGTGAAACAAGGATGCGTTATGTCCTCGTGGCTATTTATCATATTCATGGATAAGTGTCTAAGAACTGCACTCTTCGACGAAGAAGGTGTAGATCTCCAAACAGATAAGGTACGTGGGTTAGCTTTCGCAGATGACAAGATTGTTATGGCAGAATCAGTCGAGGACTTGCAAAGAATGTTGAATAAACTTCATACAAGCATGAAGGACATGGGACTCAAAATTAACGTAAATAAAACAAAAATCATGGTGTTTGAGGGAAAGAGTGAGAAAACAATGTGCAACATTGTCCTAAATGATGAGAGATTAGAACAAGTTGACAAGTACATATATCTAGGTAGTCTATTCACTAGCGATGGAAAAATAGATGGGGAGTTAGATAGGCGCATAAATAAGGGTAAACAGGTTATCGGTAGAGCAGGGTCCATCCTAACAAATAAAAACATATCAAAAAAAGCTAAAATGGCCATACACAATTCTATATTCGTACCGACTGTACTATACGGTAGCGAGACATGGACCTGTCAAGAAAAGGACAGGAGTAAAATTAACGCGATCGGCATGAAACCTCTGCGCATAATATGCGGGAAAACACTAATGGACAAAGTCCGAAACGAGACAATCCTCAAAGAATGTGGTGCAAAAGAGACAATAGTTGACACATGGGAAAGAAATCAGTTAAGATGGTTCGGACATCTTGAAAGAATGAAAGATGAACGACTGACCAAACAAGTGTATAAAGGTAAAGTAAATGGCAGAATGCCCAGAGGTAGACCGCCGAAAGAATGGTTAGAATCTGTAAATGAGACATTAATCCGTAGAGACATAAGAAGCCATAGAAACACAAGAGCTTGCATGAAAAAATGCATGGACGTGAAGGAAGCCAGAGTAGTATGCCAGGACAGAAAAGTGTGGCGACAAATAGTTTGTAAACAGAGTGACAGTAGAATGAATGACGCCTGAAACAAAGATCTTGGATACTAATGGGCCCAAGTGGAGAACCATACATAACAATTTTGTGAGGCTCTTCACTTGGGGTGATCGCTAGAGAGATTGATCAGCAACCTGGGTCGGAGCAGTGTTGCGGAATGAACGTGTCATTTAAATAAATAACACGAGAATTCCAGATCAATCTAAAATATATATACCTAACACTTATATACCTATCTACCTCATACCTATATACCTACCTACCTTATACCTATATACCCATATGCACACTACTATTCTCCAACCAAGCAAGTCACGCCTACCCCGAAAGGGAAATGGCTTAATGGTATAATAATGGAAATAAGGACCACCCTGATACTTGAAATATAAAACGTACAAAGAACGACTTCAAAGATCTTCTACTAACAAGGAGAGGTCGCGAGATGTGCGTCGCTGATTCGTCTGAGGCTTCACAGGGTAAAAATACATGAAAATCCATCAGGTGCTAATTTTTTTTCGATCCAATGGGCCTTAGTTTCCGAGATACCGAGGTTTGACTACTTACGCTCGAGCGCTCGACTAGCCACTCTAGCCGCTATAGCGACGCACATCTCGTGACCTCTCCTTGTAAGTCTTTCAAGGCACTCGAAATCCAAAATAATTTCACTTTCCTACTCACATGTTAATTAAAATAAGCTTTTATTACATCTTTCTTACCTCCATCTTTTTGTTAAACTCTTAACGTCAGACTAAATTATAGTTTCGATATCGGATAAAGACATCACCAGTGGGTCAGAACAAGGTTATAATCATATGCAAAGCTGTATAAAAAGTCATTGTCAAGTTTGACAAAAAGAAATGAATTTATCCGCATAACCCTTATAAGATACTTTATCCAAGATATAAGTTTGATAATCAGTTTCTTCTTCAATATTCTCAGGAGAAAATTAGAGAAGAGCCCCTACCGATAAGTGGTCCACTGTTGATCTCATCCTAAATCACATCCTACAAACTCATGAAAAGATCAACGGAAATGTACAACATAGCTATTCATTAGATTAGAATACACTAGAATCAAACCTAACTACTGGTCTTTGAATGAAGTTATTTCACCCCTAGATTCCCCACAACGATGTAGACATCTAACTTTACTGACAAGGTTGTACGAAGGACCAGTTGTTACTTTGATGCCTCACGCGAGGAAAGCAGGATGAATTAGGCTAAGCAATCGGAACATAGCTCTGGCCGTTGAAATTGTCCAAACTCCAGAGGGCGAAGCCCCCTGGTGCATCGCCCACCCTCTACTCCTTCAGCGTCTCAAGATGAAACGTTCGCAAGCCAAAATGGCGCCCGCGGGGTCGCGGGAGGCATTTGGAAGGGTATTTGTGTAATATTCCGTTTGTCTTGTCTACAGAGCAGCTAATGCACACAACACTATACGGGAACGGGTCACTGGAAAGGGAAGTAGTCTACGACAAGCAGCCAACAACACCAGTTACTACCAGAATTGTTATTGTACAATTTGCTAAGCAACTAAGGAAACGCAGCACCTTGTCGAGTGTGGGCGAAGCACCTTTGGACATCAACCCGCTATCACAGAGAGCACCCCTGGCCTCTGCCTTTCCTTCCTCTTTGAGGTGGGAAAATCTATTGGCCCAGATTCTCGTTTCCTTTGGTAGCAAACTCTTTGATCGAATTTCTTAATCAATTAGGAGAATTACCCAAGGGAAATGTAATGTAGACTGGTGTCTTGGGATGGAATGTTTAAGTGGTATTATTTTAAGAGGGAAGATTGATTGATGGTATTATTCATCTGCTTCTTGGTCTAAAGTTTCTCTGTTGACCAAGATCAAAGCTAGGGACAAGACACTCGGAGATCCATGATGGTGTGTAACTACAAGCAGGCCAAGGTCTTTGCTGTCTAACGCAATAAGGTGGTTGTTAGATTGCGATACGGTAGTTCTGAAGGCATTCCCAGAAATTATGCTGAATCCGTAATTTAGAAGCAAAACTAATTTCAGTTAGTAAGGAGCCGTCCATAAACTGCGTTACCAATTTTTGGCTTTTTTGAGCCACGTAGATGTTAGCCACTATGCCAATGTGACCGTATGGTGAACTGTAAGCTGAAAGATGAATTTCCAATAAAAAAGGACGAATTCTCAACAGAACAGTTGAATTTTTGAACAAAAAAGATGAATTGGACAAAATAGTTAAATTTTCAACAAACTTATTACATTTTCAACAAGATAAATACATTCTCGAGACAAAAAGACGAATTTTGAAGGAGACACTTGAATTTTCAACAAAAAAGTTCATTTTCAACCATAAAAGATCAATTTTCAATGAGATAGTTGAATTTTTAAACAAAATAGATGAATTTAACAAAATAGTTGAATCTTTAACAAAGTAATTAATCTTTTAACAAAATAGTTGAGTTTATAATTAAATAGCTGAATTTTTAACCTACAAAGATGAATTTTCAACCAAGAAGATTAATTTTCTACCAATGGAGAAAGGTTAAAAAAATTTATTTTCTACAATAAAAAAACACAATTTTCAAACATTTGAATCTGCAAACAAATCAATGCATTTTAAAAAAAGAAGATTAGTTTTCTACACAGAAAGACAAATTTTCCACAAAAGAGTTAGGTTTTTAATCTAAAAAGTCGAATGTCTTGGAAAACAGTTGACTTTCAAACATGAAAAAAATTGTCAACAAGAACGTTAATTAAATTTTTAACTAAAAAATGTAAGATTTTCAACCAATAATGGAATCGTTCAATTTTCAGTTTAAAAAAATTAATCTTCAACAGAAAGAACGAATTTTCAATCAGATGAATTCAACACAAAAAGATGAATTTTTAACAAAATGGTTGAGGCCTCAACAAAAAAAATGAATTTTCAGTAAGCAAGGTTAATTTTCTATACAAAAAGATGAGTTTATAGCAAACTGCATAATGAATCTTTAACAAAATGTTTAAATTTTCAACAAAATGTTTTTTTTTACGAAATACATTGACTGTACATGCAGAATTGTTAAAATTACTATTTAAAGAATTTAAATTTTCTTAGCAAACGAAAAAAAACAATGAATGTTTCACCAGTTCAATTGAACCAAAAAAGACGAATTTCTAAAAAAATAGTTAAATCTTCAACTGAAAAAATTAATTCCAACAAAAAATATAATATTTTTGACACAGAAAAACGAATTTTCAGCCAAATACTTGAAATTTTCACCGACAAGTTCAACTTTCAACTAAGTTGTTAAATTTTCAACC
This sequence comes from Andricus curvator, assembly GCA_932195095.1. Classification (NCBI taxonomy): domain Eukaryota; kingdom Metazoa; phylum Arthropoda; class Insecta; order Hymenoptera; family Cynipidae; genus Andricus; species Andricus curvator. The sequence goes on along the minus strand of CAKNYM010051918.1, from coordinate 421,955 downwards.
AAAAAGATGAATTTTCATCCAAGAGGATTAATGTTCTACTAAAAAGACGAATTTGCAAGAAAATAGTTGAATTTTCAACTAGAAAAGATCAGTTTTAAATTAATAATATAAATTTCCAATAAAAAAAAAAATAGTTACATTTTCAGTTTGAAAAAAATAATTTTCAACCAAGAGGAAAAACGAATTTCCAATAAAATAGTGACATTTTCAACCAAAACGATGAATTTCTAACTAAAATGATGAATTTTCAACTGAAAAGATGATTTTTTGAACAAGAAGAATAATTTGCTACAAAAAAGACGAATTTTCAACAAAATAACTGAATTTTCAACTGAAAAATATAAATTTAAAATGAATGAATTTTGAACAAAAAACTCACAATTCCAACTAAATAGTGAAATTTTTAAACAAACAAGATGAATTCCGAGCAAAAAATATGATATGTAGCGGACTTTTAAATTAAAAGTAATTATCTTTTAACTAAAAATAATTGGATTTCCTTATTGGAATCTAATTGAATTCGTATTTAAGCTAAACATAAGAAAAAGGGGAAGTTTCTTTAATTAATTAATTTAAATTCAAACGCTAAAAGTTAATTCTTGTAAACTTTCTGAGAACAAATCAAGAAAAGATACGGAATTTTTTTTTTTTAAGAAAAAATTATTCTACTAACCAAATCCAAAAATGTATTATTTTTATTGGAATAATTCTAACTTCATCAAAAATTATTCTTCCTAAAATATCATTTTATATTATTATTTGTTATCGGAAACACTACTTGTAGGTTCAGAATTGAATTTTTTTGTTGATGAATCGTTTTTTTTCTGTGGAAAATTCACCCAATCCATTTTTGAGTGAAAATTGATGTTTTGAATTCAAAATTGATATTTTTCAGTTGAAAACTTAAATATTTTTCGAAAATTTATGTGTTTTGTTGAAAATGTTGTCTTTTTTGTGTAAATTCAACTGTTTCCGATTTACAATAAAAAATAAAAATATTTTTGGTTGAAATATCAACTATTACATTTTCAGTGGAAAATTCATCTTTTTGGTTTGAAAATTCAATTATTTTAATGAAATATTGCCTCTTTTGGTTGAATTAATATATTTTTTATTTAAATTAAAATACATTTTTGTTGAAATATCAAATATTACATTCTTAGTTGAAAGCTCATCTTTTTGGTTTAAAATGAACTATTTTGTTGAAAAAACGTATTGTTTTGTAGAAAATTACTTCTTTCAGCTGAAAATTCAACTAATCCATTTTTATTTAAAAATTGATATTTTGAATTCAAAACTGATCTTTAATAGTTGAAAATTCAACTATTTAATTGAAAATTCAACTAATTCGTTGAGAATTCTTCTTTTTTGGTCGAAGATTTATGTTCTCGATTGAACATTCATTATTTTTGGATAAAAATGTAACTCTTTTGATTGAGGATTCAACTATTCTACTGAAAATTTATCATTTTTGGTTAAACTGAACTGTTTCTTAATAAATAATTTGATGTTAATTGTTTTTGTCTACTGGTCTAAACAGTGGGGTAGCCAGGACATAATAAAGGGAGGGTTTTGAAACGCTGAACAGAAAGTACATTACTACTTAGAGGGAAAAATTAGGTTAATTTGAAACATAAAATTAATAAATTTCAAAATCATCCTTGTAGAAAAAAATGTTTCAAAATCACATATTTTTAATATTGAATTTCATTTCTAAATTTAACTATTTTGTTAAAGCTTCATATTTTCGGGTTGAAAATCAACTGTTTTTTGAAAATTCATGTAATTTGCGATAAATTCTTCGTTTGGTAGAAAAATAATCTTCTTGATTGAAAATTCATCATATTCGTAGAGTCAAACTATTTTGATGAAAATTCAATTATTTTGTTGATAATTAATTTATTTTGTAAAGCGTACATCTTTATGGTCGAAAATTCAACTGTTTCGTTGAAAATTAACTTTTTAGTTGCAAATTCATATTTTCGGGTTAAAATTTGATTGCTTTATAGAAAATTTATCTATTTGTTTTGAAAATTCATCTCTTTTGGTAAGCATGACATCTTTTTACATTCTCATTCTAATGAGAAGGTATTGGTTTTATGTAAAATTTGACATAGTCGGTTTTCATCAAATCTCCACGTTTTGAGACCCCCTGAGCCAGAAAAAAAGGTTTTTACCAAGGTGTCTGTCTGTCTGTAGTCTGTCTGTCTGTCTGTCTGTCAGTCTGTCTGTCTGTCTGTCTGTAGCCACGATAACTTTCGAAAAAATGATCAGATTTGATTGAGCTTTGGCACACTTTTTTATGGCCGAAAAATAGAGAACGAGTTCGTTAACCAGCTATTTTGGATGAAAATTCAAAAAGTGAGCACATTTTGAAAATTTTTGAGACCACTTTTTTTGAAAATTTAAAAATTCTATGTATGGTTATTAGTAGTACGCAAAATGACGAACAAAATATTCTAATGACTTTTCGTGATAAAACAAAAATTACTGGAGTTATAGCATTTTCAAAATTCCAAAAAACAAACGAAAATGTACATTTTAAGCCGAAAAACGCACGATATGAAAAAAAGTCAAGAAGAGAAAAACGTTGATTTTTGAACGGCCTATAATATTTTCATAACAACTTTTTGAATTTTTTGAAAAATAAAAAATTCAAATTTTGATCGCACAAAAAAATAATCAAAAATTCCATTTTGCTGTGAAACTATGCAAGATACGAGAAAAGATCATTTCACCAAAATTGTGCACCCAAAAAAGATCTACAAATTTCTTATTATTCACTTTTTGATATGATGCGTAGTTTTTGTTTTATTCGTAAAAAACAGCATTGAAAATAGAAAAATCAAATGCACAGAACCGAGCGTGGAACGCAAGGTTCAAATGATTTTCAAATCAAATATCGAGCGCGAAGCGCGAGTGTCTGGATGAGAATGTGTTCCTTAAGGTCGATAGAACCTTGAGTAAATGAAGTTCCTTTTCAGTCTAAAATAAAAACAAATTTAACAATCACTTAATATGTAGAGGTTTTGATCATTTTATAATATTTGCAAACAAACTTTTTCTTTTCATCGAAGTCGAACACGAAGTTGAAAAATCTAGAGCAACCGAGCGTAAAGCGCGATGTAGATACGCCCGAGCGCGTAGCGCGCGATGAGAATGTGCCCGCGAAGCGGGCAGATTTTTTTTTGTGAAAATTGCAACTTTTTAGTTGAAAATTAATCTGCTTTAGCTGAAAATTTGTATTTTTTGGTAGAAGATTAATTTTCTTGGTGGAAAATTAATCTTTTTGGTCGGAAAGTTATTAAAGGGTAGTCTTTTTTGGTCGGAAATTAACTGTTTTGCTGAACATTCATCGTTTTGGATAGAAAGTTCACCTTTTTTGTTATAAAAGTCATCTTTCTGGGTTAAAACTAATTTTTTAGTTGAAAATTTAACTGTTTTTGGTCGAAGTTTAATCTTTCTTGTTTAAAAATTGATCTTTGTGGGTTAAAAATTCATCTATTTGGTTAAAACTTTAACTAACTTGTTGAAAGTGTTTGGTTTGAAAATCGAACAATTTGGTTGAAATGTTTTTTTCTTTAATGAAAAATCTTCCTTAATTGAAAATTCAAGTCTATAGTTAAAACTTAATTAATTTTATTATAAATTCATCTTTTGGTAGAAAATTAATCCTGTTGGATAAAAAGTGAGCTATTTAGTTAAAGATCCAACTATTTTGTTGAAAATTCATCTTTCTTGGTTGAAAATAAATTTTTTTGTCAAAAATTCTACTTTCTTGTAAAAAATGTATCTTTTTGACTCGAAATCTCAATTATTTCGTTGAAAATTCAACTTTTCTGTGGAAAATTCAACTATTTGTGGAAAATTCGTAGGTTCGGATTAAAAATTTATCTTTTATGGTAAAAAAGTCATCATTTTTGGTTTAAAATTTATCTTTTTAGCTTGAAAATTGAACTATTCGACTATAAAGACAATTGCTTGGTTCAAATTAACTTTTTTTAAATTCAATTATTTGGATAAAATTCATCTTTCTTGAATAAAAATGTATCTCTATGCCATCCATGCCATCATAGATGTCTGGAAATTAAATATTATTTCCTCTTCTTCCCACTTTTAAACTTCTTTTAAAAATTCCCCCTTTTACCCTGGTTTCAGAAATCTTCTCTTTTTTCTTATTTTTTTTGGTCAAACGTGAACTAAGTTAATTGAACGTGACCTACATTATATTTTGCCAAAAGTTAATTCTTTTTGCTTGAAAAGTCTACTATTATATTTTTGGTTCCGAATTTATCTCCGTTGTTTAAAAATTTGACTATTATGTTGAAAATTTGATTTTTTTGTTTGAAATTCAACTATTTTGTTAAAAAGTCATCTATTTTGGTCGGAAATTCAACTTCTTTGTTGAAAATTTTTCTTTTTTGGTTGAAATATCAACTATTACATTTTTCAGGGAAAATTCATCTCTGGTTGAAAATTCAACTATTTGGTTGAAAATTTAACTATTTGGTTGAAAATTCATGTATTTTGTTCAAGATTCGTTTCTTGGTAGGAAATTAATCTTATTGGTTGAAAATTCATCTTTCTACGTTGAAAATTCAGCTGTTTGGTATGAATTCAACTATTTTGTTTACAGTTCAATTATTTTGTTCAAAAGTCATCTTTTTTGGTCAAAAAATCAACTACTTGGTTGAAAGTTGAAATAATTTTTTAAAAATTCATTTTTTTGCTTGAATTCAACTCTTTGGTTCAAAATTGACCTATTTTGTTAAAACTTCGCTTTATTTTTGGTCAAACATTAATTGTTTTCACTGAAAATTTGACTATTCCATATTTGTTGAAAATTTATCTTTTGTGGTTGAAAATGCATGTACTTTGTTGAAAATTCGTCTTCTTTATTAGGAAATTGATATTCTTGGTTGAAAATTCAACTTTTTTGTTTAAAAGTGCAACTATTTAGTCATAAGTTTTTTTTTTTAAATGGATATTTTTGGGTTAAAAATTCCACTTTTTGTTGAAAATTTATCTTTCTCCGTTGAACTCAATTGATTGACAAGTCATTTTTGTTTTGGTTGAAAATTATTTTTTTGACGGAAAATATAACTATTCCATTTTTTGTATGAATTTGATCTTCTCTGATTGAAAATGCATGTACTTTGTTGAAAATTCGTCTTCTTTCGCAAAAAGTTAATCTTCTTGGTTGAAAATTCATCCTTTTTGGTGAAAAATGCAACTACTTGGTCACAAGTTCACTTTTTTCGTTGAAAATTCATATTTTTGGATTGAAAATTCAACTTTTTGTAGAAAATTCGTCTTTTTAGTTTGAAAATTCAAGAATTTAGTAGAAAGTTAAGCTTTTTGGTTTAAAATTAAACTGTTTATTAGAAAATTTTGATACTTTTTGGAAAACTTGTTTTTTTTTTGTTTGTTTTATCTGAAAAAAAAACTATTCTATTTTTCGTAGAAAATGTTTGCTTCATGTATTTTCTTGGAAATTCATTTGTTTCGGTAGAAAATTAATCTCCTTCGTTGAAAATTCATCATTTTGGTTTATGATTCACCTATTTTGTTGAAAATTCGTCTGTCTGCGTTGAATTTAACTAGTTGTTAATTCGTTTTTGTTTTGGCTGAAAACTAATTTTTTAACTGAAAATTTAACTATTCCATTGTTGGTTGAAGATGCATCTTCTTTGGTGAAAATTCAATTATTGGGTTGAAAAATCATGTGATTTATTGAAATTTCGCTTTTTTGGTGGAAAGATAACCTTCTTGGTATAAAAATTTATCTTTATGATTGAAAATTCAACTATTTTGGTTGAAACTTCATGTTTGTGGGTTGAAAATTAAACTACTTCTGTAGAAACTTCGACCTTTTGGCTTGAAATTTCCACAATTTGATTGGATTTTTTTTTCTCGACTGGAAAATGTTTCTTGGTTGAAAATTCAACTATTTGGTTGAAAATTAACTTTTTGTTAAAAATTAATTTTTTCCGTGTCGAAAATTCACTTGCTTTGTAGAAAATTTCTGTTTTAGTTTTTGAAATTCATCTCCTTATGTAAACATTTTGTTGTTGTTGTAAAAGACGCAACTGTTTGGCTGAAAATTAATCTATTTTAGTTGAAAATTCGCCATTTTTTGGTAGAAAGTTAATCTTCTTCTTTTGAAAATTCTTTTTTTTTATTGAAAATTCAACCAATTTTTTTAAAACTTTATATTTGCGGGTTGAAAATTCAACTGTTTTGTAGAAGATTCGTCCTTTCGGTTTGAAAATTGAACAATTTGGTTGGAATTTTTTTTTCTTTAATGAAAAATCTTTCTTGGTTGGAAATTGAAGTCTTCAGTTAAAAATTAATTCATTTTATTATAACTTCATCTTTAGGTAGAAAATTAACCCTCTTGGATCAAAAGTCAGCTATTTAGTGAAAAATCCAACGATTTTGTTGAAAATTCATTCATTTTGTTAAAATGTAATCTTTTTGGATGAAAAATTAACGGTTTTGTTGAGCATTCGTCTTTTTCGATGAAAAATTCATTTTTTTTGGTACAAAAGTCATCTTTCTTGGCTGAAAATAAATTTTTTCGTCGAAAATTCTACTTTCTTTTAAACAATGTATCTTTTAGACCAAAATGTTTTTGGTCCAAAATTCAACTGTTGTGTGGAAAATTCAACTGTTTTGTGGAAAATTTTTATGTTTAGATTAAAAATTCATCTTTTATGGTAAAAAAGTCATCTTTATTTGTTGAAAATTCATCTTTTTGGTTGAAAATTAATTTTCCTGTTAAAAATTCAACAATCTTCTGATAGTCTTTTTGGCTTGAAAATTGAACTATATTAGATTGTAAATACAATTGCTTGGTTCAAATTAACTTTTTTTAAATTCAATTATTTGGGTAAAATTCATCTTTCTCAATTAAAAATGTATTTCTATGCTATCTATACCATCATCAATCCTCCTTAACTGTTGTGACACCTACCCCTGTAGTTCGATCATATATCTGGAAATTAAATATTATTTCCTCTTCTTCCCACTTTTAACCTTTTTTAACCAATTCCACCTTTTACCCTGGTTTCAGAAATCTTCTCCTTTTTCTTATTTTTTCGCTCAAACTTGAACTAAATTAATTAGACACGAACTAAATTATTTTTTGCCAAAAGTTAATTATTTTTGCTTGAAAAGTCTACTATTATATTTTTGGTTCGGAATTTATCTCCGTTGGTTAAAAATTTGACTATTTTGTTAAAAACTTGATTCTTTTGTTTGGAATTCAACTATTTTGTTAAAAAGTCATCTATTTTAGTCGAAAGTTCAACTTCTTTGCTGAAAATTTGTCTTTTTTGTTTGAAATATTAACTATTACATTTTTCATGGAAAATTCATCTATTTGGTTGAAAATTTAACTATTTGGTTGATAATTCATGTATTTTGTTCAAGATTGGTTTCTTGACAGGAAATTAATCTTATTGGTTGAGAATTCATCTTCCTACGTTGAAAATTCAGCTGTTTGGTAACAATTCAACTATTTTGTTGAAAGTTTAATTATTTTGTTCAAAAGTCATATTTTTTTGTCAAAAATTCAACTACTTGGTTGAAAGTTGAACTAATTTTCTGGAAATTCATTTTTACATTCTCATTCTAATGAGAAGGTATTGGTTTTATGTAAAATTTGACATAGTCGGTTTTCATCAAATCTCCACGTTTTGAGACCTCCTGAGTCAGAAAAAACGATTTTTACGAAGGTGTCTGTCTGTCTGTAGTCTGTCTGTCTGTCTGTCTGTCTGTCTGTAGCCACGATAACTTTCGAAAAAATGATCAGATTTGATTGAGCTTTGGCACACTTTTTTATGGCCGAAAAATAGAGAACGAGTTCGTTAACCAGCTATTTTGGATGAAAATCCAAAAAGTGAGCACATTTTGAAAATTTTTGAGACCACTTTTTTGGAAGATTTGAAAATTCTATGTACGGTTATTAGTAGTTCGCAAAATGACGAACAAAATATTCTTATGACTTTTCGTGATAAAAAAAAAATTACTGGAGTTATAGCATTTTCAAAATTCCAAAAAACAAACGAAAATGATCATTTTAAGCCGAAAAACGCACGATATGAAAAAAAGTCAAGAGGAGAAAAACGTTGATTGCTGAACACCCTATAATATTTTCATGACAACTTTTTGAATTTTTCGAAAAATAAAAAATTCAAATTTTGATCGCACAAAAAATTAATGAAAAATCAAAAAAGCCATTTTGCTGTAAAACTATGCAAGATACCAGAAAAGGTCATCTCACCAAAATTGTGCACCTAAAAAAGATCTACAAATTTCTTATCATTCACTTCTTGATATGACGCGTAGTTTTTGTTTTATTCGTAAAAAACAGCATTGAAAATAGAAAAATCAAATTTTCAGACGATTATTACCAGCTACGAAAAAATGACCGAAACAAAATTTGTTCATCCAAGGAAGAGGTACAAATTTATTGTGACTCATGTTTCGATAGGATGCGTGGTTTTTGTTTTATTCGTGAAAATAACATTGACAGTAAAAAAAATCAAATTTTTGAAAAAACAATGCAAGGTACGAAAACATATAAATGAACAAAAATTGTGCATTCAAAAAAGACTTACACACCCGTAATCAATTTTTGTGGTAAGAATATATTCAAAATGAAAAAATTAACTTCTTTGATAAACGGCACAAGCTAAAATAAAATGTTAACTAATAAAATTTGTCGCCTAAATTATATCATTACTTTTCATTTGAAATCAAATACAAATTTAGTAATTTGTATATGAAGAACATATAACACGAAGCAAAGTGCGCGCTCAGTGTATTTACCAAATCGCACGCCGTAAGTGCGCTCAAACTTTTTTGTTTCTATCATACGGTTCAAATGATTTTCAAAACAAATATCGAGCGCGAAGCGCGAGTGTCTGGATGAGAATGTGTTCCTTAAGGTCGATAGAACCTTGAGTAAATAAAGTTCCTTTTCAGTCTAAAATAAAAGCAAATTTAACAATCACTTAATATGTAGAGGTTTTGATAATTTTATAATATTTGCAAACAAACTTTTTCTTTTCATCGAAGTCGAACACGAAGTTCAAAAATCTAGAGGAGCCTAGCGTAAAGCGCGATGCAAATACGCCCGAGCGCGTAGCGCGAGGTGAATACATAATCGAGCGCGAAGCGCGAGATAAATATATGATCGAGCGCGAAGCGCGAGATCCAACAGTCGCGCGCCCTCGGCGCGCTCAAACTTGCGAGCGAAGCGAGCCGCGCGCGAAGCGCGCCATGAGAATGTGCCCGCGAGGCGGGCAGATTTTTTTTGTTGAATTCAACTCTTTGGTTCAAAATTGACCTATTTTGTTAAAACTTCGTTTTATTTCAAGTCAAAAATTTGAATGAAAATTGATCTTTTGTGGTTGAAAATGCATGCACTTTGTTGAAAATTCGTCTGCTTTATTAGGAAATTGATATTCTTGGTTAAAAATTCAACTTTTTTGGTTAAAAGTGCAACTATTTAGTCATAAGTTTTTTTTTTAAATGGAGATTTTTGGGTTGAAAATTCCACTTTTTGTAGAAAATTTCTCTTTCTCCGTTGAATTCAACCGATTGATAATTCGTTTTTGTTTTGGTTGAAAATTATTTTTTTAACTGAAAATATAGCTATTCCATTTTTGGTTGAAAATGTTCAATCTTTAGTGAAAATTCAACTATTTGGTTGAAAATTCAACTATGTGTTTTGTTGAAAATTCGCCTTTTGGTAGAAAATTAGTTTTCTTGGTTGAAAATTTATGCTTTTAGGTTGAAAATTCACCTAATTGGTAAAATTCAACAATTTTGTTGAAATTTAAAAATTTATGTTTTACACTTGAAAATTTAACTATTCGGTTAAAAATTTATATTTTTCAGTTGAATGTTCAAATTTTTGTTAGAAATTTATGCATTTTTGTTTTAATTCGTCTTTTTTTGGTATAAATTTCATCTTCTTGGTTGAAAATTTATCCTTTTTGGATAAAAATACATTTGTTTGGTTGAAATAACAATAGTTACATGCTTCGTTTGGAATTCATCTTTTTTGGTTGAAAAGTCGCTTATTTGACTTAAAGTTGAACGACTTTGTGAAAAAAAAATTATTTTCTTTATTAAGGATTGCTAATCATATTTCAAAATTCAACTACATAGTTGCTTTTAAACGAACTTTCATATTTAGAATTCTACCGTCTTGTAGAAAATTCATCTTTTTGGCTTGAAAATATAACAATTTGATACAAAATTGAACTATTTGATTGCAAATAAAACTTTTTGGTTGAAAAATCATATTTTTGGTTACAAATTTAACACCTTTGTTGAAAATTAATTTTTTTTGTTAAAAATTATTATTCTTTTTCATCTGAAAATTGAACTATTCCTCGTTTGGTTAAAATTTTATTCTGTATATTGGATAATTTGGAAATTCATCTTTTTTGATAGAATAATAATCTTCTTGGTCGAAAAATCATCTTTTTGGTTGAAAACTTAACAATTTTGTTAAAAATTTGTTTTGGTCTTGTTTAAAGTTATTTTTTTCATCAGAGTTTTTATCTGAAAATTTAACTATTCCATTTTTGGCTCAAACTTTATTCTGTATAATGTATAAGTTGAAAATTCAACTATTTGGTATAAAATTAATGTATTTTGCTGAAAACCTCTTTTCGGATAGAAAATTAATCTTGTTTCTTGAAAATTCAACTAGTGGGTAGAAAATTCATATATTTTGTTGAAAAATCGCCGTTTTGGGTAGAAAATTATTCTTGTTTGTTAAAAAGTCCATTTTTTAGTTCAAAATTCAAATTTTTTTTTTAAAACTCATCTTCCTTGGTTGAAAATGAACTTTTTTCATGAAAATTTAACTGTCTTCCAAAGAATTTGTCCTTTTGTCCTCAAAATTCAAATATTTCATTGAATTTTAATTTTTTTCGTATGAAAATTCGATCATTTGATTGAAAATACATCTTTGTCTGCTTAAAAAATAAACTATTTGATTAGAAATTCAACTATTTTGCTGAAAATCTAATTATTCTTGAAAAATTCAACTATTTTGTTAGCCATCATTTTTGGTAGAAAATTTAACCATTTTATTAAAAATTCATCCTTTAGGATTGAAACTTTATCTTTTATGGTAGAAAAGTGATTTTTCTTGGTTGAAAATTTATCTTTCTAGTTTCAAAAAGAACTCGTCTTTTTGATTTGAAAATTTTACTATTTGGTTATATCTTTAAATATTTTTTGAGAAACTCGTCTCTTTTACTGTAAAGTTCATCTGCTTGGTTGTTACTGCAACTGTTTGGTTGAAAATTAATTTATTTTTGAAAATTTCTTCTCTTTTGAAAATTCTCCTTGGGTAGAAAATCTTTTTTTGTTGAAAATTTAACTATTTTGTTGAAATTGCAATATTTTGGGCTTGAAATCTTAAGAATTACATATGTTTCGTATTAAGTTCAATATGTTACCTACATTAATTTCATTGAAAATGTTTTATTGAAAATTCGTCCTTTTGGATTGAAAATTCATCTTTTTGTATAAAAAAGGCATCTCAATTGGTTGAAAATTCATCTTCTTTTTTTAACTATTTCGTTGCAAATTCTACTGTCTACTAAAAAATTCGTATCTTTGGCTTAAAAATGTAAACTATTTGATTTAAATACGAGTGCTTGGTTAAAATTAAGATTTTTTGTTAAATTCAACAATTTGATTTGAATTTAATTGAAAATTCATCTTTTGAGGTTTAAAATCTTTCTGAAATATTCGACTTTTTAGCCTGAAAAATTAACTCTTTCTCATAAAATTGTTGGTTGAAAAATAAACTTTTTTGTTGAAACTGCAATATATTTCTGTCAAATTTTAGTGATGCATTCGAGACGATTACGAGAAAATTCGAGATTTCGTTGAAACATGTTCAGGTGAACTCAAAACTTCATGCAGATCGAGAATCTCGAATAAAAAGTTTCGACTCGAGATCTCGAATTTTTTTATTCGAGATTCTCGATCTCCATGAAGTTTTGAGTTCACCTGAAGATGTTTCAAGAAAATCTCGAATTTTCTCGAAATCGTCTCGAATGCATCACTATCAAATTTTGTTATGTCTACAATAATCTAAAATTCAATCTGTAACAACAGAACTGATCAAGTTTAACTGATGTGACACCGCCCCCTGTATTCCAAACATATGTCTGCAAATTGAAGATTATTTCTTCTCCTCCTGTTTCCCTTTATATACGTAAATTTGGATTCCCAACAATTCTACCGCAAGAAGTTTCTCGTATTCATAATATTCCCTGATTCCACGGAATTCCTCGTTTTACGGGATCCTCAATGCGTCTTGGCGATGGATTCATGAGAAAAAGAGTTTGCTGATCCATGGACGAGAGATAGGACCTCTGGACGATCCAGCTGGACGTCGTAACTGGGAACCCATATGTGCGCGAGACGTGTCTCGAATTCACGATAGACTCTCATGCATCTCTTTTTTTTGCCCTTTTCCATTCTCCCTCCCCCTCTGGGTACTTAAAGTAACTTAACTTCGCGGAAAAGAGGCTAAATTAATCATTTGCGATGCATTCACCTCATCCCGGAGCTGCTCTTGAAGCTTATCAGCAAGCTTCATCAGACATAGAGGTATTATCGGAAGGCACATCGTCCGCTTAACGGAGATCACGAGTTTACGACCAAAAATGCACTACGTTCCGGGCAAAAGCAATTATTTTTCTGGATTTAATCTGACGTGGGAATATTTCATTCTTTTTTTCTTTGGTTGAAAATTAATCAGGGAAATTTGAGGGATTTTGAAAAAAATTCCAAATTCAGGGCAATTTTTAGTTTTTCTACTTTTTTTACGACAAAGTCACTATAGTCACTTTTTTTAATAAAAATATCACTACTTCCTTTTCCTTCAATAATTTAACCCATCAGTTAACTACTATTGAATTCAGGTCCATTATACCTATTTCTGAATTTTCCTGAATTATTTTGACATATTTTAGGGTATTTAAAAAGATGAATTTTCAAGAGCTTTAAAATGTCTCAAGGGATTTCAAAAGATTTGAAGGGATTTAAAAAGATGTCAAGAGATTTACAAATTCTCAAAGAATTTCCAAGGATTTAAATTATTTTTGAGGATTTACAAAAAATTCATGTTCTTTTAAAGAATTTCGGAAGATATGAAACGATGTTATATGACCTATAAGGTTTTAGGATATTTTCAAAAATTCCAAGCGATGTTATCAGATTTCCCAGGATTTCAATAATTTTAAGAGATTTTAAAAACTCACGAGGTATTTTAATAAAATCTCCAGGATTTCCAGAAATATCATCAAACTTGATGTAATTCCACGGGATTTTATATTTTAATAGATTTCAAAAAATGTATTCAGTTGAGAGATTTCATAGGATTTCACAGATTTGCACATATTTCAAGGTATTTCGAAAGATTACATTTGAAAAAAAGAAGATTTTAGGATATTTTAAAAGATCCTAAGAAAATTTTCAATTGATTTCAGTAATTTATTGGGATTTCGAGGGATTTGAATTATTTTAGGGTATTTTTAATAATTCCAAGGAATTTTCAAGAGATTTTAAAAGTTGTAAGGGATTTCAAAATATTTTGAACGCTTTGAAATATTGTCGTAGGGTATTTTAAAAGATTTAAAAAAAAATTCGATTCATTTCAGTAATTTAATGAGATTTCAAAGGATTTGAAATATTTTAGGAAATTTTAAAAGGTTCCAAGGAATTTTTAATCAATTTCAATAATTAGAAGGGGTTTTGAGAAATTTTAAATATTTGAGGAAATTCTAAAAGATTCCGACGTTTTTTTAATCCATTTCAACAATTTGAGGGGATTTCAAAGGATTTGAAAATTTAGTGAAATTCTACAAGATTCCAAGGATTTTTCAATCGATTTCACTACTTTGAGGGGATTTCAAAGGATTTGAAATATTTTAGGAAATTTTAAAAGATTCCAAGGATTTTTTAATCG
>CAKNYM010051918.1:342021-399266 GCA_932195095.1 Andricus curvator | reverse complement strand
TAAAGCGTGTTTCAGAAAAAGGATTCTTCTTCCGATCTCTCTAGTAGCTTAGTGGTTAGAGCACCTGACCGGCAATCAGTTAACCTGGCGTTCGAATCCCAGCGGAGCGAAAGTAGGAGATCTTTTTTCTGAATAAATTTAATTTGAAAAATTTGTAATTTATAGCTCCATCTAGTCTGAGAAGACGTTAAAGATTTCCTTCATCAGAGGAGATAACTTTGATCGATATTGTAGATTTCCATTTTCACAGTGTGTGAAAAGATTTCTCTTCTGAATTGATTGTTACCATCTCTGATGCTAATACAGATTCCTAGTAAAAATAGATTATAATTATTGTTAGTTTATTATTATTATTTGATTGTAATTATATTTCAAGGGAACGTTTATATTATTGCCAGCTTCAGTTTCATGTAACACTGAAGCTGATCACCCTAATCTTTTTCAATACGAAAGATGAATGTAATTTTATATAACCGTCAATCGAAAAATAAATAATAAGCTAAAACTGTGCATTGCTAGAATGAGAATACTTTTTATTAAATTTTTCAGACATTTTTTTATTTTAGAAATTGATATGATTTAAAGATTAACTTAGAAGGCAAATTAGCTTAACAAATTAGGGGAGGTTCATAAACTTTTTTCCCCTTTCTCAAAGAATTCTTTTTTCTTCCCTGTTATTAAAAAAATTCCCCTTTTTCTTTTTTCTTCTTTTTTTTTTTTTTGCTTTTTGAAATGAATTGATAGAACCCAATAAGAAAAGGCAACTATTCTCGGTTAAAAGTTAATTTTTTTGTATGAAAGTCTAACGTTATATTTTTGGTTCGGAATTAACTTCGTTTGGTTAAAAATTCTACTATTCTGTTGGAAATTAATGTAAAAAATTAAAAACTAACTTTTTCATCTGAAAATGTAGCTATTCTATTTTTGGTTGCAAATTTCTGCTTTATATGTTGAAAATTCAAATTTTTGGTGGAAAGTTCATGTGTTTTGTTAGAAATTCATCTATTTGGGTAGAAAATTAATCTTCTTTGTTAATAATTCATCATTTTGGTTAGAAATTCAACTATTTTGTTAGAAATTCGTCTTTCTTTGTTAATACAAATGGCTGATAATTCGTTATTATTTGGGTTGAAAATGAGTTTTCTTAAAAATGAAAATGTAGTTATTTTATTTTCGGTTAAAAATTTATCTTCTTTAATTTAAAATTCAACTATTAGGTTGAAAATTCATGTGTTTTGTTAAGGTCTTTTTTTGGTGAATAATTCAACTTTTTTGTTAAAAATTTGTCCTGTTGGATTTAAAATTCATCCTTATCTGAAAATTATTTTTTTTGTCGACGATTTGAAAAAAAAAATAAATTTTAATATTATAATCCTATTCTAATAACTTTCCTAAATGTTCATTTATTTTATAACACGAACCATGTCAGAACGTTTCCTTACCGAACTCATTTTTTTTTCATCTAAATTTAAAGGATTTCCGGAAAGTGTTCACTGATCAAACATTTTCATCAAAAAAAAAAAAAAAGCAAGGATTTAGAACGAAATTTTTATATTAAAAAAAAAATTATTTATAAACGATCCCATTTTTCTGTAACTACTGATAATTATTTAAAACCTCATTATCAGTGAAGACACTCTTCAGCAATAATATTTAGCAGGTTACAACAATAAAAAAATTGGTTTATTTTCTCATGAAAAAATTAATGAGTAAAAGTGCTACTTCAAAATAACAATACTTAGAGTTAATATATTTTAAAAGTCCACAGAAATTTTTAATTTTTTAAATAAATTTAATAAATAAATGCATATCTTAGCTATTTCGCGTTCTAAAGATTTCGTTGCTTCAACAAAATTGATGGGAAAATTCGCGGGAAATAAATTAAATGAACGATTTGTTAATATTTAATAAAAAGTATCAATTTTTTAAATTAATTTAATAAAAAAGTACAAATTTTTGTCAATTTTCAACGTACAGGTTTTTTTTAAAACGAAATTAATTAGAAATTAGGTGTAAAAATCCTTCCCTCAATATAATAATACAAAAAACAATAGTTTTTCATTTAATAAACAATTATATAAAAAAATTCTAAACTTGAAAACTTTTCAACAAATAGATGTAGCTTTTTTACGAAATCGACTGCCAGTGACTGAGAAAGGTCCTTATTTATTAATAAACTTTTTTGTGCGACAATATTTGTTATTTTTTTATATAAATTTTATAAACAATTACAGATTTTCGTCAATTTTCAACAAACAGATATAGCTTTTTTAACGGAATGAACCCCAAATAACTTGAAAAAATTCTTTCCTCATGATACTTTATCATTTACCAATATTCTTTTTATTTAATAAACATTTTTATGAACAATCTAACAACTTTACTACTTTTCAACAAATAGATTTATTTTTTTTTATCGACTACCAATGGCTTAGAAAGGATCATATTTATCAGCAAAATTTTTCAGAGGACATTATTTTTTATTTGATTGAATAAATTTTATGAACAAATACAGATTTTAATCAATTTTCATTATTTTAGGAATAAGCTAATTTTTTATTATACACAATTTTACCAAAATTTCTTCAATTTTTACTTTGTATTTGTATTTTTTCATTATATTCACTTAAATAAATAATCACTGATCACTGGTTGTCGAATAAGTAACAAAAAACAACAGCATTTGTTTACAAGTGGTCAAGTTGTGAATTTGTTTATATAATTGTTAATAGAATAAAAAATTATTATTGGCTCATAATGTATTATAACAGAAGGATTTTTCCGAGTTATTTAAAGTTCATTACCTTGAAAAACCGATTATAGACAGTTAAAAATTGACAAAAATCTGTATTTGTTAATGAAATTTATTTAAACAATACAAAATTGTTTTCCGTTACTAAAAAGTCGTACATATTATTTACTTTAGGCAATTTTTTCATGAATTTTATTAAAAGAACAACATGTTTAGAGCTTGAAATGGCTAAGATATGCATTTGTTTATTGAATTTGTTTATACATATACACTTAGCGGCCCTTAGTTTATAAAATTACTGTAGGCTGGTATTATTAAATTATGAAATTAATTTTTCTAGCATTAATTAATATTCTTCAAAGTTACATTTAAAACCCCTTTCAAATAAAAAATTTGGTATTGTGATTTTTTGAGTTATGTTTTGGTTTTACATCCTCTAATTATGTACATCAATTATTGACTTTTAAAATAAAAAAATAATTAATTTTCTTTTAAAACAATTATTTGTGTTTAAAAAAAAACTGCATTTCTCTGGAGAGTTTCAATCTTCTTGTAAGCAGCGGTACGAAGAGAGTGTGGCTCAAATGGTAGATTGCTTAGAGGAAGCTTCAGAAATTATCCAACTGGCTCAGCTGAAGCGGGTTCAAATCCCAACGCCGATGAGCGAAACGAAACTTTTCTGAAAAAAGTTATAACTTGATCCATTGTTCATCGTTCGAAAAAATATACACTCAAGAACTTATTATTCAGAAATAAAAATACTATACAATGATTATACAATGATTATACAATAGAAGTTGTCAGCAATACGGTATGCAAATTTGAGATTAATTTATTTTTTACAATATTGCAATTTCAACAAAATAGTTCCATTTTCAACCAAAAAAGATTTTTTACCCAAAGAGAATTTTCAAAAGAGAACAAATTTTCAAAAAGAAATTAATTTTCAACAAAACAGTTGCATTGACAACCAAACAGATGGACTTTACAGTAAAAGAGACGAGTTTTCCAGAAAATATTTGAAGATATAACAAATAGTAAAATTTTCAAATCAAAAAGATGAATTTTTTCGAAGACAGTTGAATTTTTAACAAAAAAGTTTCTTGTCAAACCAGAAAGATAAATTTTTAACCAGGAAAAATAACTTTTCTACAATAAAAGATGAATTTTCAATCCAGAAGGATGAATTTTTCACAAAATGGTCAAATTTTTGACCAAAAATTATGACTAACAAAGTAGTTGAATTTTTCAAAAATAATTAGATTTTCAGCAGAATAGTTGAATTTTTAATCAAATAGTTTATTTTCTGAGCAGACAAAGATGTATTTCCAATCAAATGGTCGAATTTTCATACAAAAACAAATAAAGTTCAATGAAATAATATAATTTTTAAGACGAAAAGACAAATTCTTTTGAAAAAAGTTAAATTTTCATCAAAAAAGTTAATTTCCAACATAGAGAGATAACTTTTCTACCATGAATTCTCAAATTTTAAAACAATGAGATGACTTCACCAATATTTTTTATCAATAAAAATTTTAATTTTTTTTATTGCAAATAAATTTTGTTTAATAATAATATTTTAATTATAATTAAGATATTAATTTCAATAATATAAATAATTGATAAATTTAATTTTCAACTTATACATTATTCAGAAGAAAGTTTGAGCCAAAAATGGGATAGTTAAATTTTTAGATAAAAACTCTGATGAAAAAAATAACTTTAAACAAAAACAAAACAAATTTTCAACAAAATTGTCAAATTTTCAACCAAAAAAATGAACTTTCGACCAAGAAGATTAGTGTTCTATCGAAAAGACGAATTTCCAAATTGTCCAATATACAGAATAAAGTTTTAACCAAACATGTAATAGTTAAATTTTCAGATAAAAGTAAAAAATTGTTAACAAAAAAAATTAATTTTCAACAAAGGTATTAAATTTGTAACCGAAAATATGATTTTTTAACCAAAAAGTTTTATTTTCAACCAAAAAGTTTAATTTTGTACCAAATTGTTGAATTTTTAAGCCAAAAAGATGAATTTTCTACAAGATAGTAGAATTTCTAACATGAAAGTTCATTTAGAAGCAAATTGTTGAATTTTCAACTATAATTATGATTGCCTAATAAAATTTTTTTTTTTTAAAGTGGTTCAATTTTAAGTCAAATAATCGACTTTTCAACGAAAAAAGATGAATTCTCAACGAAGAAACTAAACAGGATAAATTTTCAACCAAGAAGATCGAATTTTTACCAAAAAATATTAATTTTTAACAAAATACATGAGTTTTGAACTAAAAATTTAAACTTACAACTAAAATAGATAAATTTTTAACCAAAAATTGAATGATTTTATTTTCGGTTTAAAAAATTAATTTTCGGCCAAACATTAAACAAATTTTTATCAAAATAGTTAAATTTTCAACCAAAAGAATGAATTTTCGACCAAGAAGATTAATGTTCTATCAACAAAAAATTAATTTCCAAATTATCCAATATACATGCAGGATAAAGTTTTAACCAAACATGTAATAGTTAAATTTTCAGATTAAAGAAAAAAATTTTTAAGAAAAAAAATTAATTTTCAACAAAGGTGTTGAACTTGTAATCAAAGATATGATTTTTTAACCAAAAAATTTTATTTTCAACCAAATAGTATAATTTTGTACCAAATTGCTGAAGTTTTAAGCCAAAAAGATGAATTTTCTACGAGTCAGTAGAATTTTTAACATGAAAGTTCATTTGAAAGCAAATAGTTGAATTTTCAACTATAATCGGAAATCGTCCATAAGAAAAAAATTTTTTTTTACAAATCGTTCATAAAAGGATAAATTTTCAACCAAAAAGTTGAACCTACAACTAAAAAAGATAAATGTTCAACCAAAAATGAAATGGTTTTATTTTCTGTTTGAAAAATTTATTTTCAACCAAACATTAAACGATTTTTCATCAAAATAGTTAAATTTTCAACCAAAAAGATGAATTTTCGACCAAGAAGATTAATGTTATATAAAAAAAGACATATTTCCAAATTATCCAATATACAGAATAAAGTTTTAACCAAACATGTAATAGTTAAATTTTCGGATTAAAGAACAAATTTTTTAACAAAAAAAAATAATTTTCAACAAAGGTGTTAAATTTGTAACCAAAAATATGATTTTTGAACCAAAAAGATTTATTTTCAACCAAATAGTTTAATTTTGTACCAAATTGTTGAAGTTCTAAGCCAAAAAGATGAATTTTCGACAGGACAGTAGAATTTTTAACATGAAAGTTCATTTAAAAGCAAATAGTTGAATTTTCAACTATGATTAGGAATCCTTAATAAAAAAATGTTTGTTACAGAGTGGTTCAATTTTAAGCCAAATAATCGACTTTTCAACCAAAAAAGATGAATTCTCAACGAGGCATGTGACAGTTGATATTTTAACTAAACAAATGTATTTTTAACTAAAAAGGATAAATTTTCAACCAAGAAGATTGAATTTTTACCAAGAAAGATGAATTTTCATCAAAAATTAATTTCGGACCGAACATTAAACGAGTTTTCATCAAAATAGTTTTAGAATTTTCAACCAAAATTTTCAAACCAAATTTTAAAAAATAGTTATAGAATTCTCAACCAAAAGTATGAATTTTCGACCAAAAAGATAATTGTTTTATCAAGAAAAATGAATTTCCAATTTATATAATATACAGGATAAAGTGTGAACCAAACATGTAACAGTCCAATTTTCAGATTAAAGATAAAATTTTTTAACAAAGAAATTAATTTTCAACAAAGGTGTTAAATTTGTGACGAAGAACATGATTTTTTAACCAAAAAGTTTTATTTTCAACCAGATAGTTTAATTTTGTACCAAATTGTTGAATTTTCCACTAATATGATTAGGAATCCTTAATAAAAAAATAATTCTTTTTTTTGACAAAGTCGTTCAACTTTAAGTCAAATAAGCGACTTTTCAACCAAAACAGATGCATTCCAAACGAAGCATGTAACTGTTGTTCTTTCAACCAAAAAATTTATTTTTAACCAAAAAGGATAAATTTTCAACCAAGAAGATGAAATTTCTACCAAAAAAGACAAATTTTCAACAAAATATATAAATTTCCAACCAAAATTTGAACTTTCAACTAAAAAACATGAATTTTTAAGCAAATAGTTCAATAAATTTTTAACCAAAAGTGGAACAGTTTTATTCTCAGTTAAAAAATTTATTCACAGCCAAACATTGAACGAGTTTTCATTAAAATAGTTATTACCAAAGAGACGAACCTTTGAATGAAAAAATAAATTTTCAAGAAAGTAGTTGAACTTCTCATAAACGAAATGACTTTTTAACAATATAGTTGCATTTTCAACAAAATAATTCAATTTCCAACCAAATTATACAATTTTTAACCAAACGAGATGAATTCCAAACCAAAAATATAAGAGTCCATAAAAATATTATCTAAATTTGTAACGTTATTTCCACTTATAACCCACGCCCCTTCTCAGCAACCTTAGTTTTTAGGTAACGTAGTTTATGGAAAGTACCATCAGGACACACATCTTGCAGAAGAGCACTCATGGTAATAACTTAGATTTAAGTTTATTCTTTTGTCATATAAAAAACATTCGGAAAGCGTAAATATGTTAACGAATACTTATAGAAACGAATAACTTATAACTGGATGAATAGTAGGTGTGATGTCCAGATTGAGAAATGATATCAAAGTTTGGTTAATTTTATCGTGCTTTCAAGTAGGTTGTCAACAATTGTGAACTTTTTATCACTCTCATGTGAGCACATTGTGCGATACGAGACTGCAAGGATGGAGGTGGGCGACCGGGAAAGGCTATCTTTGTATTGAGTTTCGGTGTCCGGTCGACATGTATCAGTGTCTCAGGGTGTCAGGGAAGAAGTGAGGTTAGGTCTGGACGAGCTGGTTGCATTGTTGCAGGTCCATTGTGAGATCTGTTTCAGGAGGTAGGCCTGGCCTCGTTGGTACCGCCTCCCAGACTGACCCATGTCGCAGAAGAACTAGTCCTCCTTTTGCCCCACCAACTCATCACTCTCTCTCACTCTCTTCAGTTCTCTGGACTCTCGAGTCTCGAGAATACTGGCTCCTGAACTTGTTCACCTCTCACTGATACCCATTCTATTAAACTTCACATACGTCATATCAATTTCTCTTCAAACTAAATAGAATAGAAGATAAAATCCAATTGAAAACTATCCAGTTGGCTGTCTAGTGTAACTTTCTTAGCTGATGACACATAGTATGATGAGATGATTACCTATTCACTTTAATCAAATGATGAGGCTTAGAAGGCTATAGAGTTGGGTTGCTAGATGAACGGCGCGAAGGACCATATTTGCGAATGCCCTCCGCGATGGGTCATTTGCTCTTCCGTTGATGGTCGAAATGGACGAAAACAAGATGATCGTATTGACCATCCCGAAAGGACACCTTGATTAGCCCTGATAGTGAGTCTGACCTTCTTATAACTGCCAGACTGGCCATAAAATGAGAGTCTCTTTATGTCGAAAAAATTCTGAAAGGATCTTTAGACCACCTAGAAGAACGGACTGGCTCTCTAAATTTTGACCCTCTAACTTTGACCATCCATTTTTCTCCGTGTTGCTACATGTCCGGCTCGAAGGACCATATTTGGGAATCCTAAAGTTTCGACCTCTCACTGATGTCAATTCTATTAAACTTCACCTACGTCATATCAATTTTTCTTCAAACTAAAAAGAATAGAAAATGAAATCCAATTTAAAAATGAATCCAGTTGGGCTTCTAGTCTAACTTTCTAAGCTGATGAAAAATATTATGATCATCTGATTATCTAATCACTCTAATCAAATTTCGAAGCTTAGAAGGCTATACGTATGTAAGTTGCGACACACCCGGCTCGAAGGACCATATTTGCGAAGGCCAAACTGTTAAACTCTCACTGATGCCCATTCTATTAAACTTTACCTACGCCATATCAATTTTCCCTTCAAACTAAATAGACTAGAAGGTAAAATCCAATGGAAAACTAAATCGAGTTCACATTCTAGTGTAGCTCTCTCAACTGATGTGACACATTATTAGCATGCGATTACCTATTTATTTTAATCAAATTTCGGGGTTCAGAAGGCAATACATTTAGGTTACTAGATGCCCGGCTCGAAGGACCATATTCGCGAAGAACAAATTGTTCACCTTTCAGTGATACCCATTCTATAAGACCTCACCTGAATCATATCAATGTGTCTTAAAACTAATTATAGTAGAAAATGAAATCTTAATTGATGACACACATTATGATCGTCTGATTTTTCCTGAATTTTTTAAATCTTGTATTATCTTGAACATAGCCTTTTTTTCATGAACATAATAAAACAATTTAGGTTAGCATTCAAAACTTTCAAATTTATTTATTCATTTCAACCAAAAAAGATTAATTTTCTACCATAAAACATGAATCTTCAATCCAAAATGATGAATTTTCAACAAAACAGTTAAATTTTCTACCAAAATTAGGACTTTTTAACAAAAAAGTTAAACGTTGAATTTTAAACCTACAAAGATGAATTTCGAACCAATTGATCAAATTTTCAAACAAAAAATATTTAAATATAACCAAAAACAGTTTCATTTTCTACAAAAGAATTACCATTTCTAGAATACAGTTGAATTTTCAACAAAATAATTCAATTTTTAACAAAATAGTTAAAGTTATAATCAAATTGTGGAATTTTTAACTTGAAATTAATTATTTAAGTACACAGTTGCATTTACATCCAGAAAAAGGGGATCCAAAAAAAAAAGGGAAGAATTTTCAACAAAATAGTTGTACTATTAACCAAATAGTTGAATATTCAACATACAAAATTTAATTTTCCACCAAATGGTTTCATTTTGAATCAAAAATGGCTATACTTTAACCAAACATAATTCCATTTTCAACCAAATAGTTAAGATTTCAAACCAAAAAGACAAATTTTTTAGTAGATAGTTTTATTTCCAATCCAAAAAGAGTGGAATTTTCAACAAAAAAGTTGAATATTTCACCAAATAGTTTAATTTTTAAAATAAAAAGATGAATTCTAAAAAAATGTAATAATTGATATTTCAACAAAACAAAAAAAAATATTCTATCAAAAGAGATGAATCTTAAAACCAGATAAGCGAAGGTTCAACAAAATATATGAATATTCAAACAAATAGTTGCATTTTCAATTTAAAAATATCAATTTTCAACAAGAAGGGAAAAGTTTAATTTTCAGTTAAAGTAATTTGTAAAAATTTTTGTTTTGAAACAAATAGTCAAATTTTCAAATAAAGAGATGAATTTTCAAAAAAAAAAGTGAATTTTCTAACCAAAAAGACGAATTTTCAAGAAATAAAGACTTTTCAGTTAAAGAATAATAAAATTTCTTCCAAATTATTGAACGTTCAAGCCAAGAGATGAATTTTCTTCAAAACAGTGGAATTTTATTACACAAAACCAAGCAGCTGCATTAAAAAAAAAACGAAATATCAAGATATGAATAATAAATAAATGAAAGATTTACATTTCAAATAAAAAGCAGTTTAATTCGACCAAAGAAGGCAAATTTTCAAACAAAAAAGTTGAATCCTCAACAGAAAAAATTAATTTTAACCAAAAAGTTTTACTTTTATCCGAAAAAGATGAAATTTCTACAAAAACAGATGCATTTTTGAACCAAAAAGACAAATAAAAATATGGAAGTTTCAACAAAGAAGGATTTCAGTTTGATTTGCAGCACTCAATTATAAATTTTGAAAAAAAAAAATTAATTTTATACAAAAATAGTGGAATTTTCAACCCAAAAATACGAGGTTTCAACAAAGAGGCTGATTCGTAAACCAATATGTTGATTTTTCAACTAAATAGTAAAATTCTCAACTAAAAAAATTATCCTGAGAAGGAAGCAACTGAAAAGACAAGAGACTAAAAAAAGACAAAAAAAAAAGACAAAATACAAGGCAAATTAATTACTAACAAGAATATTATATCAGGGTTGATGACGATATTCTTTAAAATTCTCATATTTTTACCCTGAACAATTTTTCATCGAATCAAATACCAGACTTATAATCTACACGAAATAAAACGATTCCAAATTTAAATAAAAAATTTCAAATTTATCATTCTTGACAACTATTTAGAGTTTTTTTATAAAAATGTCCTGACTGTTTCAATATTTGTAATAATCCTTGACTTTCCTGACCAATAAAAATCCCTAAATTTCCCTGACAAATCGAATTCCCTGACTTTTCCCTGATTTTCAGGTTTTCCCTAGCATACGGTCACGCTGGTATTATTATAGGTTGATAACTCTCCGGCTCGAAGGACCATGTTTATTCTGCAATTATTTCAACTCTGAATTTTCTTTGCTAAACAAAGATAAAGGAAACCTAACTATGTGGAATCATGCTACATAAAAAATTCTAGCTGGCCTTTAGGTTAACTTTCTCAGCCGATGACACAAATTATGATCATCTTTATTTTGACTATTATTTTTACGTCCATAGCTTCTTTTGCGATCCAAAATCGTAATAATGCATATGCCTTGAATTAAAAAGTAATCATGGAAGATGTCAGGTTTTCAAAAGCTCATGAAGTGTCCCGCTTTTCCAAAGTACGTAGTCGATAGAGTGCCGAAAACGAGGTCAGGAAGGATTAGACTACAATTTGCAGCTGGCTTTCAAGTGTAAATTTTTCAGCTGATGACACACATAGGAATCATCTGATTACATATTCATTTTAATCAAAGTTCGAGCCTTAGAATGCTAGAGATGTGGGTAGCTAGATGTCCGGCTCGAAGGACCATCTTTAATCTCACAATTATTTTTACGTTCTGAATGTCTTCTGCTATCCAACGCCTCAATAATGTAGATGTCTTCAATCAGAAAGTAATCATACGAGATCCCACGTTTCCAAAAGCTGATGAAGTCTGCAGCTTTTTCAAAGCACATAATCGGTACTCTGTAGAACTTCATTCTAATCAAACTTCGAGGCTAAAAAAAGATGTTGATCCCTAGATATCCATTTTGAAGAACTATCTTCATTCTCACAATTATTTTGATGTTCCGAGTTTCTTCTGCTACCCAAAGCCTCAATAACGTAGATCTCTTAAATCAGAAATTGACTATGGAAGATCCCAGGTTTGCAAAATCTGATGAAGTGTGCATCTTTTCCAAAGCAGGTAATCAATACACTGCAGAAAACGAGATCAGAAAGGATTAGGCTACAGTTTCATTCCGGAGACAGAGAGCTCGTTGTAAGCTGGTGTAAAGTTAGAGGCCAAGGCTGAAGAATGCGTAATTGCAGTTTGCAGAAGAGGCTCGGTTCTCCAAAGTACCCAGCATCTGTATTTCTCTTGCAAATAAATCAGGAGGTGCAGGAAAAGGTGGAGCGTGTGTGAAGGTTTATAATCCACACATATGAAAGTGAGTCACCATGATCGTGGCCTCTTACCTTGACTCGAGTCGTTTACGAGACCAAGCGGCTGCTGGCTACTGTTCCCAGGAATCACGAGATCGCGACGATCAAAGGATCAAGGGATGAGAGCACGATGACGAGGACCAGGTTGAAGCACCATTTACGACCTCTTCGAGCGTCAAGCAGGATTATCAAGATCCCATTCCACGTCACACCTTGCTGACGATCTTAATGATAATTATTGAAATTAAGGCGAAACACACTCGCCGTTAATTTGCCGACAACAATTTCATTAGCCTCGCTCTTTTTAATGTTCCACCTTTGTAGAAAGATGAGCTTCTTATTGGTCAGAAATCTGTGTTAACGAGAATATGGATCTCGTTTGCTGAAAGATCGGTAATAGTGATAAGCCTCGGAATTACTTCGTAGAATCTGATGCCAAAAGCGTGTGATTTCTGGTGCGATTTAAATGGGGGAAATTAAATTTTCGGGGATTCTGCCGACTTTTTATGGGTATAAATGAGATCGGATCAATTTTATTGATCAATAAATTCATTACGAGGGAGAACGCGTTCTTTGAATCCTGCACCTCAAGTTTGATTTGAAGCTTCTTTGATTAAGCGATGGTTAGAAAGATACAAAAATAGGAGAATAATATGGGAAAAAAAGGTTCTAAATAAAATTATTTCTAAGATTTTAAAGTCGGAATATATTGCACTTTCAACAAAATAGTTAAGTTTTTGAACCAAAAAAAGTTAATTTTCTGCCAAAAAGATGAACTTTCAACCCAAAAGAAGAATTTTCAACAAATAAGTCAAGTTTTGAAGTCAACAAATCAAGTGTTTTGGAAAACATTTTATTTTCAAACCCGGAAAGATGAATTTGCAAACAGTTGAACTTTCAAAGAGAAGCGACGAATTTGAAAAAAGTTGACTTCTCAACCAAATAGATGCATATACAGCCCATAAAGATTAAAATTTGAACCATTTGGACGAATATTAAACAAAATAGTTGAATTTTAAGCCAACACAGATTTTTCAGTCTAGAAAGAAAAAAAAAGAAATCCCAATATTTGAGATTTCAAGATCAAAACACGAAGTTTGAGAAAAAAGTTGAATTTCTGGCAAAAACAAATTTTCATTAAAGAAAGGAAGAATTTGAACATATTGTGAAACGATCAAGTCAAAAATACGAATTTTCTACGAAATAGTTGAATTTTAAATCCACAAATATGAATTTTCCACAAAAAGTTAACTACTAACCAAATAGTAGAATTTTGAATATAAAATATAAATATTCTAACGAAAAAGACGAATCTTCAACAAAAACGTTAAATTGCAACCAAATAATTGGATGTTTAAACCAAAAAGACGATTTTTCCAACAAAAAACCAATTTTTCACAAAAAAGTTGAATTTTCAAAAAAAGACAGATTTCTGAGTCAACATGGAAAAAAACCCACTAAAAAGATTAAAAAAGAACCAAAGAATGTTCAAAAAACAAATTCGATTTTCAACCAAGACAATTAATTTTCTACCAGACTAGACGACAAAGTAAAAATAGAAAAAATTAAATTTTACCTGAAAATGAAAGAGATTCCAGTCAAAAAAGAAAAAGAACTTCAAATAAATTGCAGAATTTCAATTAAAAGAGATGAATACTAAACCAAAAATATAACAGTGGACTTTTAAAAAAAAATTACCTTTCAATGAAAAATATGATTTTTTTCACAACAGATGAATTTTTAATCCAAAAGGACGAATTTTCTATCCAAAAACATAGAATTTACCGAAACAGTTGATTTTCTGATCCAAAAAGGAGAATTTAAAAAAAAAAACAGTTGAATGTTCAACCCACAAGAAAATTGTTGAATTTTTAACCAAAGAAACACATTTTCAACCAAAAAGGTGACTTCTTAGCAAAAGTATGAAATTTTCAATAAAATATTTAAGTTTTCAAACAAATGAGATGAATACTAAACCAAAAATATAACAGTAGACTTGAAAAAAATTAAAATTAACTTTCAATAAAAAAAGATGATGTTTTTAACAACAGACGAATTTTCTATCCAATAAGACGAAATTTCACCGAAACAGTTGATTTTCTATCCAAAAAGATGGATTCTGAACCAAAAATGACTTTTTAACAAAATGGTTGAATTTGGAACAAAATAATTAAATTTTGGACCAAAAGAGATGAATTCTGAAACAAAAATATAATATTAGACTTTTCGATTAAAAGAATTAAGTTTCAACCCAAAATAATTGAATTTTTAACTAAAAAGGATTAATTTCAAACAAAAAATTAAATTCAAATTTTCAGTTAAAAAAATTAATTTAAAAAAAAAAAAAGAAAACGAGTTTTCACCCAAAGAGATTAATCTTCAACCAAAAAATGAATTTTTAACAAAGCAGTTAATCTTTCAATTAAGCAGTTCAAATTTAAACTAAATAATTGATTTATTAACCACTCACTTCAAAAAATGCTATAGTTGATACACCAACCAAAAAAAAGATTTCAATTTTTTAAATTCTTTCAAAAAAGACGACTTTTTAACAAAAGTGTTCGATTTTCAACAAAATAATTCTATTTTCCACCAAATGAGATGAATTCTGAACCAAAAAGTCTAATAGTAGACATTTCAATAAAAAATAAATACCTTTATACAAAAAATAGTCGAATTTTGCGCTAAAAAAGATTTATTTCAAACGACAAATGGAATAGTTAAACTTTCAGTAAGAAAAATTAATTTTAGGCAAAAAAAAAAAATTAAACCAGGGAGATGAACATTCAACCGAAAAATAAATTTTTAACAAAGCAGTTCATCCTTCAATCAAGTAGTTCGACTTTCAACCAGGTTATTGAATTATCAAATATTAATTTTAAAAAAATGCTATAGTTGATACTTCAATAAAAGAAAGGTTTCAATTTTTGTAATTCTTTCAAAAAATACATCTTTTGACCAAAATAGTTGAATATCCGAAAAAAATTAAATTTTCAACCAAACGAGATGAATTGTTAACCAAAAAGTATAATAGTAAACTTTTCAGTGAAAAAGAATTACAATTTAACGAAACATAGTTGAATTTTTTTATGGGGTTCTATAAATTCAGTTCGCATTGGATTCTGAGCGAAATCCCTGGGAGAAAAGAGGGGAATAAAATAAAAAAATTAAAGTTTTTATTAGAATAAATTAAATTTCTGAAATTGAATAGAACGCTGTCCTCGTTTTGATAATGAGCATCTGTATTCTAGAAATTGCCGAAATAAGAATCCAGTTTAAAAGAATGAATATTTTTGTTCTCACGAGTTGAAATTGGCATATTAATATAGTAATACACAGAGAGAGAGAGAGAGAGAGAGAATAGTGAGTCCTCGTCGATGACGATGACTGGCGTACGTCGAGGGCACATACGACGCGGATGGACGGACAGACGGACGGCTCGTTGAACTCGCTTGCTAACAAGCCCCATTGCCACTTTATTATCGCGCCCGGATCGCTCGGGAATAGTCACAAATCACGAAGAACTGGTTATCCAGCGCCTCATATACCTGCGTTCATGCCCCACCGGGTTGGGTATCCGTACAACGTACACTCGGACTGGATTCTCGTAAATGCGGCTGTACTGGGACAGTGCACTGCCTTCCTTCCTTCTGGTTTACTTATGAATTACGACACGTCCGAGAGATTGCTTGAGATCGGCCCGACCGCTTTGCTAATTGTAAGAAACATTTGTCCACTGGGAATGCGAGCAGATTTTTTCATTCGACCAAGACAGGTGGATTTTGGCCGGCCTGGTCGTTCCACCCTTGAACTTCAGCAATCTGGACATGTACTGAGTGCGAAAGTACACTGAGAAAGAAATTGTACGTTTTCAATAACAGAATAGTTATGGTATAAATTCTATAGTACAGTAGACTCTCACAAAACGCCTTCTTCACAAAGCGCCTTTTTCACCAAGCGCCTTTTCCACCAAGCGCCTTTTTCACCAAGTGCCTCTCCCTTCCATTACCTCCAATTTCGGTAAGGTCCCAGAACGTGCATTTGATGCGCGTGCCCGAGGCGATATTCAATTCGCCAATACGCCTCTGAAATTTTTCCCGCCAAGCGCTAGGGGCGTGGCTTATGTGGGCACTTGGTGAGCACCTCGGTTGTAAGCACGGGGCGCTTTGTAAGAATCTTCTGTATCTACACTTCGACGTGTCCAAATAGGAAGGTCCTATATCGAAGAAACCAAATGAAAAGGTTCTATCTCGGAGAAACCAGATGAAAAGGTGCTAACTCGTGGAGACCAAATAAAAAGTCATACCTAGTTGAGGGCGCTGGTGTCCACAATACAATTTATATGGAATGTTGAACCTTCGAGAGTCCGCCATGCGAGTTAGAACCTTTTCATTTGGATACGTTCATTAATTACGTGAGAATTTTTTTTAAGACACGCCCTCCCACTTGATGTTGAGGATTCGTAAGACTTTTGTGCCCCCCCCCCCTTCTTACGTAATATTTTATATTTTGCACTAAATATATCAACAATATATTAAATAATTTCAAATTAAAAGCGTTTAAAATTCAACAATTTTATTTTTTATCCGAAGGTTTCAAATGTTATACATTTTGAACTGAAACGTATTTAAAATTTTTTGGCTTGAAAATTTATATTTTTCAAAATAGTATAAATCCAAATTATACCTACTTTGACATTTTTTGGTTCAAATGACTATAATTTAAAATTCAATTTCAGAATTTTAAAAGAAATTAAAATCAAATTCAAAATTCTATTTAACGTCCAATACTCAAGTTAATGTATAGAATTCCTGAAAATAAAAACAAGAATCCAACGACCAAATTTGGGCAACCACCATAAAATGCTCCTATTGTAATTTTAAGAAAAAAAAATCTTATAAAAAAAGAATTTCCTTTTTCCTTGGACAAAAAATAAAAAAGAGGAAAGAAAAATGAGAATGTTTTTGTCTTGTGATTTGATAATAATGAAAATAAAACAGACAGAAGAAATAAAAACAAAGAAAGAAGGGGATTTGGTTGGTTGCCTTCTCATTTTTCTTTCCTGTTTTTTATTTTTTGTCCAAGGAAAAAGGAAATTATTTTATTTTTTAGGAAAATTATATTTTTTTCATTAAATTACAATAGGAGCATTTTATGGTGGTTGTCAAAATTTTATCGTTGGATTCTTGTTTTTATTTTCCGGAATTCTATACATTAATTTATAATTTAAAATATATTACACTTTTTTACAATAATAATGATACCGATAATAATTTTCAATAGTTCTTAAATATAGACAAAATATTTAATACTTTTTGCTGATTTTTCCCGTGTTAATTTTTCATTTTCCTTGACCAATAATATTTAGAGACAAGAATTTTCATCTTGCAAAATTTTTAACACAGAATCTTCTATAAAGAGAATAAAGCAATTTCAGATTTGAATTTAGGCATTTTAAATTTATTTATTTATTTTAACCAAAAACAGATGACCTTTCTAATATAAAAGATAAAATTTCAATCTAAAAGGACGAATTTTCGACCAAAATAGATGACTTTTTAACACAACAATTGAATTTTCAATAAAATAATCAAATTTTCAAGAAAATAGTTAAATTTGTATTCAAATTGTTAAATTTTTAACTTGCAAAGAAGAATTTGCAACAAAATGTTGAAATTTTTAAACAAGCAAGAATTAAATTTAGTTTTGATGATTCAAAGAAAAGAATAAACTTCAAGCAAAAAGGGTTGAATTTTCAACCAAATAAATAAATTTTATAGAAGACACGTGCATTTTCAATGGAAAAAGATAAATTTTAAATTCAAAAGGACGAGCTTTCTGTTCAAATAGACTTGCATTTTTAACAAAATTATCAAATTTTTAAGAAAAAAATAGTTCAATAATAATAAAATTAAAACAAGTTTAATTTTTGACCAAATACTTGAAATTTCTACCTATAAAGATGAATTTTCAATCAGAAAGCCTGATTTTTGAACACAAAGATGAAATTTCAATAAAAAACTGTGAGATTTTCAACCAAAAAGTTGAATTTTCAACCAAATAATCAAATTTTCAACCAAATAGTTGAATTTTCAACCTGGAAAAGAGAATTCTCAACAAAAAATGTTATAATTGCATTTTGAGATAGAAAAAAGAAGATTCCACTGAAAGATATGGTTTTAAATCGAAAATGGTGAATCTTCAACGAAGAAGATAAATTTTCAACTAAAATGATAATTATTGCCTAATTAATTACCAAGTAAGAAAACGTGGTTTCAACAAATAACGATTTTTTTAGTCAAGAAAAAAAAACAGTTCATCGAAATTCTTGAAATTGTTTATAAAAAAACCAATTTCTCTAAAACAGTTGAATTTTCAACCCAAAAATATGATTTTTCAACAAAAATGTGCATTTTTTACCTATAAGGAGGGAATTTTGAACCAGGAAGATTAGTTTTCAACCGAAAGAGATACATTTCCAACCTCAAATCGAATAATTAAATTTTCAGTTCAAAACATTAATTTTAAACCAAAAGAAAAATAAGGTCACAAAAAAATAAATCATTTTTTAACCCAGGAAATGAACTT
Source organism: Andricus curvator (assembly GCA_932195095.1). Taxonomy (NCBI): domain Eukaryota; kingdom Metazoa; phylum Arthropoda; class Insecta; order Hymenoptera; family Cynipidae; genus Andricus; species Andricus curvator. The sequence continues at coordinate 380,467 of CAKNYM010051918.1, read as the reverse complement.
TTAACAATGAAAAAAAAAAAATTAACAAAACAGATGAATTTTTTAACTAACATCACAAATCGGCAACAAAAAAATGTGTTTTCAACAAATAATGTAATAGTAGTGATTTCAATTTGAAAATACTTCAATTCTAAATAAGAAATAAATTCTCTCAAATTTTAAAATCTTTTATCTTCGATATATGATTAAAGTTCCTCATAGAAATTCCCTTACTTTTGTATGACTTTTCTTTTATATCTCTGACTTTCCCCGGACTTTCTCTGACCAATAAAATTCACTGACTTTTGCCTGATTTTCAGTTTTTCCTTGAACAATGGCTTCCCTGATTCTGAAAAATCTAAAACAATTAGGGAACATAAATTAATTACTTTCCGTCGAAATAAGTTTTCAATATTGCAATAAATTATGTGCAATAATGGAAATGTGAAAGGGTAGGATTACGTATGTTTAAATATCCAATACATGCAATTTTCAAACACTGAGAAAAAAGAAAGAATAAATTAAAAATCCTCCCTTCCCCACTTCCGCTACATTCCCCTCCTTCCCCTCGCAACACTTCACCATTCACCCTCAATGTTCTCCAACTTCTTTCTCCTCTACTTCCCCCTCTTCTGGCTTCCCAAGCTAAAACTACCCTTCCCCTACTTCCCTTTCCCAACCCCTTGCTTCCCCTGCCATACACACCCACATTTGTAATAATCTTTCCTACTTTCCCTCCCATTATTACCCCTCACTTCCCTAACTTCCCCTACTTCCCCAATTTTCCACTTATTTCTCCTACTTCACCTACTTCATCTCCTCTCATTTCTTCTTACTTCCCCTACTTTTCCTTCCCTTTTTTTCCCTTAATTCTCCTAGTTCCTCTCCGCTCATTTCCTTTCACTTCCTCTACTTTCCCTTCCATCATTTCCCGTTACTTTCCCTAATTTCCCTCCCATAATTTCTCCTCATGTCCCCTCCTTGGAAAAGGGACGACAGACAGACCGGTGCACACGAACTGCGCCAGTGGTCAGAGTTTTACCTGCTAGCCCGAGGGCCCTCTTCCTTCGCTGACTGAACTGCGCCAGTGGTCAAAATACAATACATATCCGACTAATGGGTGCTCCTCCTACTTTTTCCAGGATAATATTAAAATAAATTGACCCTGTCCTTTGTACGTAATGATACATAAAATACGAGATATGAATTCTCTTAATTATGCAATTAGTAATTTAGAAATATTATATTCAAAATCTACTATTTTTGGCGACTCCAACGATATTTTATTCGCCCTAATAAGTTTAAATTTCGATGAAGAATCCTGCTATTTCCCTTTCGTAATATTATCGAAATTTTTCCAATGTATTTTTACCAGCAGAGGAAACCCTTAACCTCAAGTACCTTCTAAAGTTTTTTTTTGAAAACAAGGGTGCATATTATACATGAGCTATCGCCTACAGAACTTTAATCAAAATGTTGGAAAAAATTGGAAAGACCTGCAAAAAGAAAAAAAATTGACATATACGGAAATATTAAAACTATGAAAATAATATCTTTGTGAAGAATATTTTGTTAACGCTCGAGTTAAACGATTTCGTCAATCGGCACCAAATTAATTAATAATAACAATGTTTTTATATTGATATTATTTACATATTTGTATGATAATATTAATAATGACATAATTTATATATGATATATGATATGATATGACTCTGAAGCTAAACGGAGAGATGTGGTGAGGAAACAAAAATTTATTGCTTTCAAAATTGAGCAATATAAAAAGAGCGAATTTGAATCGAGGCTCTGCTTTCTTAAGTTTATCTCTTTTTACTCTAGTTGCCGACCGCATTAAACTGATATAAAGAGCAATTCCGTGTCAAATCATCTGAAGAATTTCATGTATTATTTATTATGTATTGAAAGAAAAATCCTGAAATAATGTTTGAAAAATTCAAAATACTTAGGAGATATTAAAAATTGTACATTTTGGTCTTTTTAAGGTGATTTAATATGAAATTGCTCTATAGGAAATTCTCCAGAAAACTTTTGTTACTTCTTTAGATAATCGGAAGAATGTTGCTTTAGTACCGCTTACTTCATTATTTTTCTCATTATAATAATCGCTAGGTATGAGTCTACTGTCACAAAAATAACAAAAAATATAAATAAAATATATACATCACTGGAAAAAAATATTTTTGAAAAGTATTTTTTAGATTGCAATGTATTCTGACAAATTAAAAAAAAAGTCCTTTAAATATTTGGGGAAAAAAATGTTTTCTACTACATTGTCATTGTTTTTTCATCAATTGTACTTCGTTAAAATAAAATCATGTTTGAATTTTACAGCAATATTTATCAATACTTATCAATGAAATTATATCAAATAAAAAATTTTAATTAAACAATTTTTATAATTTCACAACTGAGATATTAACCAATGAATAAAACTTCCAATTGTAAAACTGCATACCTACAAGGCATTATGTACTTCTCACAGATTTAATAAAACTCACTGATGAGGGCCACCATTGTGTGCCGAAACGTTCGAAACAACTTAATTAGTTTCAATTCACTTGACCCTAAAGCCAACAACGTTGGAATTATCTAACACTGTACTTTTAAGATTTTTTAACATTTAAAAAACATAAAAAATATAGTTTCAAGGTATTTATGTGTATGATGAAACTGAAAAATTCAAAATCTATGATGTAACATTTGATTTAAATAATAGTTTTGAAAAACAAAACTTACCACAAACGGTTGATTTTTGCTAGTTCTATTAAAAATTTCAGCTTCACTTTATGCGTTGATCCTCTAATATGACAAACTTCACTCGATTCAAATATTTATCTTCTTCAGTTAACATTTTCTGTATTTGTTGAAACTTTGTGTTTTGTGGTAGACATTTAATCTTCTTGGTTAAACATTCATCTTTTGGGTTAAAAATTCAACTATTGGGTCTTCAAGAATAGTTTTATAATGTACAGAAATCTGACATTCTTTGTCACTGCCCTTTAACTAAAACTGAAATTCTTTTTGTTTTAGAGAAGGACTATTTTTATTTGACAATTCTCCTACGCATCATTTTCTCATCCTTACCACTGATAATATTTATATGTTTAATACAGAAAAATAAAAAAATAGATTACAATTTTAATTTCTAGCTAGAACATATAGTAAAGAAACAGGAAATAAAATTTAAATCACACATTGTTTTTCATTGGAGGAGTATTTGTATTTCAAGATTCCTTGCCCATTGTACTGTTTTCATGGGAGGAGCACCTGGAAATACCTCTGGCGCAGTTCGTGCTAGCTGAAAACTACCTACTTTTAGACCCTTTACCGACTGGCGCAGTTCAGGTTTCAGTTTGGCAGGGTGGTTGACCACTGGCGCAATTCGAGTGCGCCCAGACAGACATCTGACCGAAACTATAAGGATTTCTGCCTGGGGCTTCGGAACCCTAAAAAGACAAAACTTTATAGGAGACCTCTAAATCATATCCGATTTTTAATTTTTTTCAAATTATTGACTCAAAAAGTACAAATTAGGCTAGCGTACGTATTCAGTTTCAAAATGACACCATGGCAAAAAATGGAAATATCTAGTGAAAGAGAAAAAAGGGAAATAGGGGAAAGCCTATGATGATCTACTTTCGACTTAATTGATAAGAAATTGTTTCAGAGCAAGCTTCCTCTAAAACAGTGCATACTTTCATTTTGAAAAGTCACTTGTTTCCTTATATTTCACGTGGATCTCAAGTGAAAATCGTTATATTCCAGTAGATTACAATAATATACTTAATTAGAATTTATATAGATTAAAATAATAATTAAATATCTTCACCAAATGTGATTCTCCCGAATTTGGAACATGGGAGTTAAATTACCATAATTTAGTTATCATAATTAAATTACCATAATGAAATTAAGATTTTTTTACTGATGTAACACCTCCCCCTATAGTTCGAACATGTGTATTAAAAATGAGAAATCATTTCCCCACTCTCACGATGTGGAACAATAGATTTCTAAATTGTTGAATTGAAGATCATAAAGCCCACATAATATCAAACCACTAAAGAAAATTATAATATCAGTAAACAAAAGGCACTTACGTGCATTACAGTTCCAGTTATCCATTTGGATAAACTGGAAGACCATAATCGGCCTCCTATCCCCATAAGTTGCAGAAGAACTGCATCGATTCGCCGATCGTGGCGATCGAAAAATTGTCGTCGAACAAAAGATCGTCCATTTGAATATCAAATTGATACTGGTGTGCGGGTCGCGTTATCCATAATCGTATTTAAATGAAGATCGCATAAGGCATAGGGTTTAATGGGGGTTATGTCTGGCGCACTTTTCCTCTCTTTCTCTCTCAGCTTGAGTTTCTGTCCGTTGCTCTCCTGTCCCCCTGAAGGTATGTAAGTGCCCTCTCGGTGCCGAACAATAACGATAAACCATATAATGGTTAGGCGCGACAAATATACGTAGGCAGGTACGTGAGCCATGTACTTGAGCCACGTACCTGAGCCACGTACTTGAGCCACGTACGCACGGCGAGCTGCTGGCCATGGTCCCGGTATATGCATACAATTGATAGATATACTATCGTCGGCCTTACTTTATATATCGTTATTCTTCCGCGAGTTTCTCGACTCGAAAGGGAACTTGGGGGGCAACTGGGGAAGTGTGTAGGGTACATCTACGCTCTACGATGTAAGTGTGTAGGGCGTAGCGAGGCTTATATGGCGCCTTCGCACAAACTAGGTCCAACAAAGGCTTGTAGACATCTGTTCTTGTCATAAACGGAGATTTAGTCGCGGTTTTCGAGCGAGAATACCATCCCCAAGAGATGCCTCGAACTTCGACGAAAGTACGAGCATTATGTGTGCCTTAAACAATTTTGCTAAGGAGCTCAGGCATTCCTCTAGTGCGTAACGCGATCGTTATCCTTTGACGTTCCTTTATTTCGTTACACAAAATCCTCTTCCTCATACTTCAAGTTTTTCATATAGTAGGTAATATAGTATCTTTTCTGTCTTTATCGCGTTGGTATCATCTAAGGCTCATTGCCAAAGGTTTAGGAAATTTTAACTATCGACAAAGTTTGATTGATTCAAAAACATCTGTTAAGTCAATAAAACTTTCATCTATTCTTCTTTCAATTTTACTTTCATCTATGATAAAACTTGTTTGCTCTGATGAACTAAACTTTTTGATTGATTCGTTTTGTTGATGTTAACTGATAGGGGAAACTGGTACAAGGTACATACCAGTACTTACTGAATAATGGGAAAAATTGACTGAGTCATGAGTGGCAATATTAATCACAGAAGACTACCGGGTATCAAGTTGATGCGGCAAATGGATCAAAAGGATGCAACGTTTTGATACCTATGTTCATGATCAACTTGCTTCATATTTCGAGATCAATTGTCTGTCATAAAATTTCAACTACTCAAAACATTATAAAATTATTTGAACCTCTTACCTGAATGATGATCAATTGTTGATAATCGTTTGAAATTAAATTGTTCATCAAATTTTGAAAAAAAATCATTTACTCAGCTTCGTTTATTTAAATTTATGATTATTGAGGTTGTGGATCTTTGTTTACAAATGTCAGCAAATCTCGATCAAGGATCGATTATTGATTTACCGAACTTAAATTTGGCAGGAAGGAATGTTTTTCGAAAATCTTAAAATGTCATTCTGTTTTGCATACTGATGCTAATACGCCTTGAAGTTCTCCTTAATTTTCATTGATCCTCTAAAGCGAATCATATTGAGTTGAAATTCTAGACCAAAATAGCTGCAACAATTTTATACCCCAAGATTTAGTATGAAGTATAAGTTTTGTAATCAGCCAAACCAAAGTAATTGATATGCTTTTAAGTTGCGAGCATAAACAAATTAGTGCTACTAACCAAACAACTTTTGAATCAATAAGCAAGTTCATACATCTTACCAAGATAAAATAAAATTATTTTTTGTTTTGTCTATTATAGTTGGTAACAATCACTTTATAAATAAACAAATTTTTTCAATAACAGTTTTGGATTATTGTTTCATGAAGTTATACATAATATTCTTCGACAGCTGATCGGAAAGACTTCAAATTTGAATATTGTTCGTACAAGAAGAGCATCTGCATAAAACGTAGACAGGTTAAAAAATTATAAAATATAGGATGAATGGCTAATATAATTCACTTTATGGCATTGATATCTTTAAAATGAATGTTTCAGCTTTAATTTTGTATGTAAAGTTTTCTTGATTTGTTAGTTATTTTTCAATATTATGACTTTAAAAGTTTCAACATCTTCATCGTACCTACTGGCTTTTCCTACTTCTTTTAAGATCAAAATGAAATCTACTTTTTTATGAGCCATGTACCAAAATAAGAACACAAAAAAGTTCACAAATCAAAATTAGATTTTTAAAACCTGCTTTCTGGTTCATTAGAGACAAACATGTCTTCCTCCTCATCGGCGATTATTTATAGGAAAACTACCGGTATAAACAATGAAACCCTTTCTCTTTATGAATATAATGTGTTTAGTATTCACATTTGAACTGTATATATGTGTATGTCTATCTTTTATACTCAAATTTAGGATAAATTTACTAAATTTATTATTAGGTTCAGCAATTTTCTCTTCGGCTCTTTTGTTTTTGAAATCAAAACGTACTTTGTTATTAATCGAAAAAATATGTTTAGGAAAAGCCCTGTGAATTTTGCACTTGATCATTCTTTCCGCAATTCAGCAAATCTCAGTTTTTTATTGTTTTGTTTAAATATTGCTCGAACGATTTTTATGGAATTAGCAATTTTCAGAAAGGTTTGATTGTTTGAATTACAGCGTTTCCTATTTGGAAAATGTGATGGTGTGAAAAAATTGGTGCAGAATTAAACACAAAATAAAAAAAGTTTAATAATATTTTTTCGATTTAACCAAAAGTTTCGAATACTTATATTTGGTCAAATCAACCAAATTTTATCAAACGCAAATTTGTGTTGGATCAAAATAAAATCTGAAATGGGCCAGACAGAGATACCCTTATGTATTTGGAACTATTCCTATAACTACAATTTCAATTTTAAAAATGATATTTTAAAGTTTTGTATAATTATATATTATAAGAGATATATTGAGAAGTATTTATAAATTTTACAATGTGTTTACACGTTTAAAAAGTTTCACCTTTTCACGTCATAAATCTGTAATCGGAAATTAAGATTGATCAAAATATTATTTTATCTATAGGCGTTCATACCGAGAACAATTTTTTGTTCACCAACTTAAGTTTGATAATCGAATAAATGATATTTCAAACATACAAACACAATAATTATCTCAATGTTTAAAAAAAATTGATTCATCACGTTTTGATTGCTTACACATTTAATGTTTGAACGAAACGAATTTTTTTTTATCAAATCAAATTATTTTCCTAGTGTGGTTTTAAACAAACATTGAAACTTATTTCAACCGGAATCAATTTTTTTATTAATTCTGAATAGCAGATGAAAAAATACTTTTTTGTTGATATAGGAGGAAATATTTTTAACTGAATAACAATCAATGTACAATACTCCTTTCTTAAATAAATAATAATACATTTATTGAATATTTAGCAAAATTATAAAAGGAAAAGAATTTTATTGAGAATTTAGTAATGTCAGATTTATATCCAAAGATTTAAAATTATTGATCATATGTTTTTTGAAGAAGAACAGTACAAAATTAATTTTTTCAACGAAAAATATTGTATGAAGTCATTGAACTAAATTTTTTTGTTAATGTTTTTTTTCTCGATAAGGAATAAGTTTTTCATTAGGTGAAAAGTCAATGACGTTTTTTGCGAATGAATTATGAAATAATAAGTCATAAATGAACCAGTTAATCAATTTTTTTCTTTATAGATGGCAGCACCTTCCGTGCATGGATTTGGACTCACATTTAGTGCTCTTATGTACTTCTTTGGCTGTTTCTCATCTTCGACTACAAATTATGAAAAATAAAATAAATTTCAATAAATTTAAATATAAATATGAAATATAATTAAGCGTTTAAAAAGAAATTATGAGAATACCATTTATAAATGAAACATTCGACTCTGTTATATTTGTAGATACATTCTCTCGAACTTCTTATATTTAGTAAAAATCCGAATATTTTATACCTGTCACTTGTGAAGTAATTCTATTTTCAGGTAACATTAAAAAATTATAAAAACATCCTCCGATTGCTATTCAGGAAAAGCGAGTAACACATTTAGCTGACAAATTCTACATCAAGTGAATATCAAATGTAAGTATGTTGAATCTGACTCGCTGTATTTATAGTTCATTATTGAGACTAAAAGATAAGGTTTATAATTATCAATTCTTCTAACAATAATAGATCCTTGAAATAAAAAGCAATAAATATATCCGAATTATTTTGGTTTATATAGTTGCAGAGGCTTCCAGAATATAAAATTTAAATTGATAGAAAACGGGGACTTTCATAATGTGCTTTTTGAAAATATAATTACTTACTTTTCAGTAACATTTCAATTTTTAGCACTAAATATAAATGTAATTAAAATTGCAATTAAGGTAAAACATAACTATACATTTTTCACTTATCTTAAACTGGAAAAAATTACGGAAAAAATTATTTGGTAAACTTGCATGAAATTCAATGACTTTAGATTTTCTTGACCCTATAAAACAGACTTATGGGGTTGATATTTGGAAAGAAATATTTAATTCGTATTCTTTGGCTAATAGTGAAAATAAATATTGATTTTTACCCAATTTATCTAATTTTGACGATTCTGAATAAAATTTACGAAAACGTCTTCTTTTCTAATGAAAAATACGTGTTAAACTTCATGGGGCTTGCGCCACCTCTAAAAATAATTTTTTTTTTTCAAAACAAAAATTTGATTTATTTTTGTGTGGATTCGAATAAATTTCCGAGCGATATGCATACAGATTTGAGAAAAAAATGTCCCAATGTATTTTTGGACCACCCTAACGCGTCACTGACAGTGAAGGTGTTACGGGTGGCTTCCACACATTATATCAACGAATTAGCACGTAACAAAAAATACGTGTCTACTATTTTTATATTTACTACTAAATATTATAGAATCAAGAAAATCAGTGATGTACACCTCAGGTACTTTCCTTGTAATTGCATTTTTGGACCACCCTAATGCGTCACTGACAGTCAAGGTGGCTTTCACCCCTTAAATCGACGAATTAACACGTAAAAAAAACGTGTTCACTATTTTTTTATATACTACTAAATATTACAGAATTTTTGGACCACCCTAATGCATCACTGACAGTCAAGGTGTTAAGGGTGGTTGTCACCCCTTAAATCGACGAATTATCACGTAACAAAAGATACCTGTCTACCATTTTTTCATTTACTACTAAATATTACAGAATGAAGAAAATCGGTTATGTACACCTCAGGTACTTTCCGTGTAATTGCCTTTTTGGACCACCCTAATGCGTCACTGACAGTCAAGGTGTTACGGGTGGCTTTTACCCCTTACATCGACGAATTAACACGTAAAAAAAACGTGTTCACTATTTTTTTATTTACTACTAAATATTAGAGAATGAAGAAAATCAGTGAGGTACACCTCAGGTACTTTCCTTGTAATTGAATTTTTGGACTACCCTAATGCGTCACTGACAGTCAAGGTGTTACTGGTGGCTTTCACCCCTTACATCGACGAATTAGCACCTAACAAAAAATACGTGTCTACTATTTTTGTATTTACTACTAAATATTACAGAATGAAGAAAATCTGTGAATTACACCTAAGGTATTTTCCTTGTAATCCCATTTTTGGACCACCCTAATGCGTCACTGACAGTGAAGGTGTTACGGGTGGCTTTCACCCCTCAAATCGACGAATTAGCACCCAACAAAAAATACGTGTCTACTATTTTTGTATTTACTACAAAATATTACAGAATGAATAAAATCGGTGAGGTACACCTCAGGTACTTTTCTTGTAAGAGGCAAGTACCTTTGAATTATTCGAGGGCGATTGTAGTTCGTAAGGGCCGATCTGCGAGTAAGATCGGCAGTAATTCAGTCGGCCGATATTATTTCACGATATTTATTGGCGAGTCGAAACAATGGATCGATATTGTTTTCTGATTGGGATACCGGCTGTAAGTTACATGGAGCGCCGTGCAGAATAAACGCGTGTCGTTTGTACGCATACACGCATATGGTCGTATAGCGGTAGCCAGCATGTTTATGCGCAGTAGCATAAATAATATTTAATATGACAGAGCCTGGCGGCGCCCTTTGTACGATATATTTGGTATAGAAATGTCACCGATCGCGTATCTTTATACTCTACGCACTTTATGTACTGTACTCGATCTGTATTATATATAAATATGTATAACTTGCACTTACTACTCTGTCTTCTCTTATTATTATTATATGCTACAAACAAGGTATGTACATTGTAAAGTAGTCATATCATTTAAAAAATTACAATTCTTGTGTGATCTGTGACATGTGATGACTTTGTGAAGCTCTTCACCTGGGGTGATTGCTAGAGTGATTGATCAGCGACTTGAGTCGGAGCGGCAAGGCGGAACGAACACAGGGATTTCCAACAAAGTAGTTGACTTTTGAACCAAGTAGTTCAATTTTCAGCAAATAGGAACATTTTTTGAGACCAAACATTTGAATTTACAAAAAAAAATTGAATTTTGAACTTAAAATGATGAATTTTCAACCAAAAGGTAAACAATTGAATCTGAATGCAAAAACGACAAACTTTTCAGAAGAGAGTTGAATTTTCAACCAAGGAAGATGAATTTCCAACGAAGAACTTCTGTACCAAAAAAGATGAATTTCCGATCTAGAGGGAAGAATTTTCTATCCAAAAGACTAATTTTCAACAAGACCAACAAAGATGATTTTTTGTCAAATCATGGTTCAATTGTTAACAAGAATAAAAATTAATTTGAGACCAAACAGTTGCATCTTGAGCCAAATAGTCGAATTTTTAAGACAAGAAGACGAATTTTTTAGAAGATAGTCGAATTTTCAAACCAAAAGGACATAAGTTCCTACCTAAAAAAATTGATGTTAAAAAAACATTTAAATTTTCAACCAAAAATATGACTTTTAAACAAAATAGTTCAAATTTGAACAAAATAGTTCCATCTTGAACAAAATAATTGAATTTTTAACAAAATAGTTGGTATTCTAACTACAATTACAGTTTTTCAACAATAGCAAATACATTTTTGAAAAAAAAGTTCAACTTTCAAACAAGTAGCTTAATTTGGAACGAAAAAGATTATTTCTCAACGAAAACTATAATAGATTATATTTCAACCCAAAATATTTTCATTTTAAATAAAAAATAGTGGAATTTAACCAAAAAAGATTAAATTTTAACGAAATAGTTGAATCCACCACAAAAACAGATTAATTTTGAACCAAAGAGTTGTACTTTCAAACAAACAAAAAATCAAATTTCTACAAAATGAGATGTCTTTTCAACCAGGAAAGATTTTTCATTCAAAACACAAAAATGGAACACTTAAAATTTCAGTTGAAAAAATTAATTTTTAACAACAACAAAAAACGAATTTTCAACAAAACAGTTAAATTATCAACCAAAAAATATAACTTTCAAACAAAATAGTTTAATTTTTAACAAAATAATTAAATTTTTAACAAAATAGTTCAATTTTCAAATTAAATGATAAATCTTCGACAATAAAAAATTAATTTTATAAGAAGAAGTTCAAATTTCAACCAAGTATTTCAATTTTTAAACACAAAATATAATTTCTTAACAAAAAATATGATAGATGATATTTCCACAAAAAAAATTTTATTTTAAATTAAAAACTGTTGTTGAATTTGCAATCCAAAAATATAAATTTAAAAAAAAAATAATTTTAAACCAAATATGTCGATACATTTTTGTTTAAAACGTTCAATTTTCAACCAAAAATGACATACGTAGTTAAATTTTCAGTTAAAAAATTAATTTTTAACCAAAAAGAAAGTCGAATTTTTGACAATATAATTGAATTGTAAACCAATAAAATTATTTTTTTAACAAAGTAGTTCAACTTCCCACCAAGTAGTTGTTTTTTCAATTCAAAATTTAATAGTTGAATTTTCAACTAACGTTTGAAATAAAAATATTACATTTTCAACAAGATAGATTAATTTTCAACCAAAAAGTTAAATTTTCTACCAACAAAGACGAATTTTCAAGAAAATACACGAATTTTCCACCAAATACTTGAATTTTTAACTAAAAATGATAAATTTTCAACCAAAAATGAAATAGTTAAATTATCAGTTTGAAAAAATATAATTTTCAACGTAAAAAATCAATTTTGAAAAAGTAGTAAAATTTTCAACCAACGTGATATATCTCCAACTAAAATATTTAAATTTCAAACCGAAACGATTTAATTCCAACCAAGTATATTAATTTTCAACCAAAAAAAGGAATTTTCAAGAAAATACATGAATTTTCGACAAAATAGTTGAATTTTTAATTAAAAAGCATACATTTTAAACCAAAAATGAAGTAATTAAATTTTCAAATAAAAAATTATGTTTCAACAAAGTAAAAATTGTTAACAATATAGTTGAATTTTCAACTAAACTGATGAATTTTCAACTAAAACGATGCTGTTTTGTTGAAAATGTAATTATTTTGTAGATAATTCACTTTTTGGTTAAATTTAATATTTTGGCGTTGAGAATAGAACTGAAATCTTTTCTCGATGAAAATTCAACTATTTTTTTGAAAATTCGTTTTTTTTTTTAAATTAAAAGTTCATCTGTTTTAAGAGAAATTTCACCTCTCTTGGATAAAAATGCAACTGTTTGGTTGAAAATAAAACTTTTTTGTTACAAAGTCATACTTCTGGAAGAAGATTCTACTGTCTTATTGAAAATTTAACTATTTCGTAGAAAATTTACTTTTTGTTTCAAATTCATATTTTGGTGTTAAAAAATGAACTGAAAGTCTTTCTCGATAAAAGTTCAACGTAAAAAAAAATTCGTCTTTTGTTTATTAAAAATTCATCTCTTTTAGTGCAAATTTTATCTTTCTTGGATAAGAATTCAACTATTGGGTAGAGAATTAAACCATTTTGTTAAAAAGTCATCCTATTTGGGTAAAAATTCGTCTTTTTGGATTGCAAATCCAATTTTTTTCGGAGAAACTAATTTCTTGGTTAAAAATTCATATTTTGGTCGTGAAAAGTAAACTAAAATTTTTTTTAACAGAAAATTCAACTATTTTTTTTAAATTTATCTTTTTGATTTATAAATTCATCCGCTTTGGTAAAAAATTTTTTTTTTATGAAAATGCAACTTTTTGGTTAAAAATTATTCTTCACTTTGTTAAGAAATCATTTTTTTAAGAGTTATATTCTTAGTGGAAAATTCATCTCTCTGGTTGAAAGTTTAACTTTTTTGTTGAAAATTAATCTTTTTAAATTGAAAATTCAACTACTTGGGTAAAAAATAAGCTACATTGTTAAAAATTTATTTTATTGATTGAAGGCTCATGTCTTTGGTTAAAATTTTAACTGTTTAGTGGAAAAATCTTTTTTTTTTTGGTTCAAAATTAATTTTTGAACTGAAAATGTAACTTTTCCATTTTTTTTAAGATTGATCTTTTTTAGTTGAAAATTCTTCTTTTTTGGTAAAAGAAATCATTTTCTTGGTTTAAAATTTCATTTTTGTTGGGTAGAAATGCATCAGTTTCGTGAAAAAATAAATTTTTGGTGAAGTCATATTTTTTGTTTGTAAATTCAATTTTTGTAGAGGAAATTTGTCTTTTGGCTTGGGAGTTCAATAATTTAGGTAAAATTTTCTTTCTTTAGTAAAAATTGTTATTTGTTGAAAATTCGTCTTTTTGGTTTTAAAAAACTTTTTTTTTGTATAAATTTCATCTTTTTTGATTGAAATATAAACAATGACACTTTTTCTTGGGAATTTATATTTTTAGATTGAAAATACAACTATTATGTTAAAAATTTGATTATTTTGTTGAAAATTCGAGTATTTTGTTAAAAAGCCATCTTGTATAGTAGAAAAGACATTTTTTTGTTTAAAATAAATTAATTAATTTGAAAATTTTAAATTCGTATCTGAAATACTTTTTTATTCCGTTTATAAAAGATTGAAAAATTAGACAAGGAAAAATAAGGGAATTTTGAAAATGAAGTTCTCGGACACCCTGCCTAATTCTACTTGCAATAACTAGTAAAACATTTTTTGAAAATTAAAAATACCTCCTAAAATGGGGAGGGGGGATCGAAATATTGTGTTACAGTTTGTTATAAGAGGGAGGGGGTTCTCAGAGGGGGCCTATAATCCGTTACGTAATTAATACGTAATTAATAAGACAGAACTGAAAATATTAGGAAAAATTACGTAACACGTTGGGGGGGGGGGGGGGTGATTTCAAACCACTCTCTTCCTAAAGAAAATATCGAAGGGTAAGCAATGAGGATCGTACGTAACATTGTTAACGATCCAAAGCTTTCTCGTAAACGCGTATTTCCTTCTTTTCCACCTTTAAGTCGCTTTGAGTATGCTCCATAGCTCTTTGAAGATCGTAAAGAAACAGAAAAGGAAATTACCTAGTCGAACTGAAAGACGGTAAACTGAAGACCTAAGTGAGACACGCAAACGTCTGTTTGAATTTTTTAAATGAAACATTCTGCATTCTTCAGAAATTTCACATTCTTTTTCACCAAGAATTTCTTCTTCAGAATAAAATGCATTCCAATTCCTGATTTATATTTCACTCACAGTGAATCCTGAGGTATCAAAAGTGCTGCAGGTCATTTCAATCAGCTTTGCGTAGTGGATGGATGACTTTGTGAAGCTCTTCGCCTGGGGTGATTGCTAGAGAGATTGATCAGCGGCTGTGATCCTAGAAATCGAGAATCATTTTTTTGTAATGTCTTATCAAATACCTTAGGCAAAAGGTTTCCAAAAGGGTTATCTCATTAAGCGTGAAAATCATTGATCTTCATTGAGAAAAGATCTAACATTTTTAGATGTATTTTGCGACGAACAAAGAAAGGGAAATACAAATTTAATTTGCAAACGTGAAAGTGTGAACTTCCTAATGACTGCAATTTTAGGATATTTGAAAAAAGCCATCATTTTTTCAAAACTTTTGAAAAATATTACAGATTTCAAGATTTTTGAAGTGATTTGACTGGAATTTTGTGGGATCAATATAGATTTCACAAGATTTAATGGATTTTATAAATTTCATGGTGTTGAAATGATTTCAATGAATTCAGGGTATTTTAAAAGATTCGAAGGAATTTGACGTGATTTCAAAATTTGTAAAGGTTTTGGAAGAGTTTCAGAAAATTTCAAAGGATTTTCAAAAGGTATTCAGGATACCGATTATATTTAAAATATTTCAAGGGAGTCTAATGGATTTCTAGAGAAATTTTTGGAATAAATTAAATTAAATGAAATTTCAAAAGTGTTTCGAAATTTCTACAGAAAGCAAGAAATTTTAATGGATTTGAAAAATTGTAGCATATTTTACAAGATGCTAACAAATTTTAAAAGAATTTTAAACTTGAATTAATGATGTCAAAAGATTTTAAGATACTTCAGGAACTAAATGAAATATAATGAAATTTTAAGAAAATTTAAGGGATTCCTATGGGGTTTATGAGATTTTATGGGGTCAAAATAAATTCTGGTGGGATTTCAAAGATTGAAACATTTCCAAATAAATTTTAGAAGATATTAAAGGTTTTAAGATGCTCTTGGATTCCAAAAAATTTCTAGGAAGTTTACAAGATTTTAACATTTTTCGATTATTTCAAAGAATATAGTATTTTTCAAAAAATTCTGAGGAATTTCATAAGATTTCAAAGAATATCGTAGGATTATAGAAAATTTCAAGAGATTGAAAAATAAGGTATTTTTATAAATTTCAAGGGATTTCAAAAAATTTGAGAGTTTCCTGGAAATTTCAGTGCAATTTTGTGGGATCAAGAGGGTTTTACATGATTTAAGGGATGTTATAAATTTCAAGGGATTACAGAAGAATTTAAAAATTGTTAATAGATTTCAGTAGATTAAAACGGATTCCAATATTCCAAGGGATTTCAAAGCTTTTCAGAAAATTCAATAGATGTCAATAGATTTCGAAGAATTTCAATAGTTTAAGGGATTTTTAAAGCTTCCCACGTGTTTAAAAAGATTTAAAGGAATTTCAGAAAATATCAAATGTTCAGATGAAATTCAAGGGATTTCAAGTATTTCATCATTTTTCAAGAAATTTTAAAACATATTGCAGGTTTTAAATAATTTTTTTTCTGAAAAAAGATCTTCTTTCGCTCCGCTAGGAATCGAACCACAGAACTACTGATTGCCGTTCAGGTGCTTTTCTATTAAGCTACTAGAGAGATCGAGAGAAGAAACTTTTTTCAGAAATACACGCATTATTTTGCTAGATGGTACAAATCCATTTTTTTAAAGGAATCTGTATTATCATTAGAGAGTAACATAGAATATTTAACGTCTTTTCAGACTAGATGGAGCTATAAAAGAAATTTTTTTTAAATAATTGTTTTTCTGAAAAAGATCTCTTCCTTTTGCTTCGCTGGGAATCGAACCACAGAACTAGTGATTGCCGTTCAGGTGCTTTTCCATTAAGCTACTAGAGAGATGGAGACTAGATGGAGCTATGAAAGAAAAATTATTTTAAATAATTGTTTTCTATAAATTTAAAGGGATTTCAAAAAATTGGAGAGTTTTCTAGAAATTTCAGTGCAATTTTGTGGGATCAAGAGGTTTTTACATGATTTGAGGGATTTCATAAATTTCAAGGGATTTCAAAAGAATTCAAAAATTTTTGATAGATTTCAGTAGATTAAAACGGATTCCAATATTCCAAGGGATTTCGAAGCTTATCAGAAAATTCAATAGATGTCAATAGATTTCGAAGAATTTCAATATTTTAAGGGACTTTCAAAGCTTTCCAAGTGTTTAAAAAGATTTAAAGGAATTTCAGAAAATATCAAATGTTCAGATGAAATTCAAGGGATTTCAAGTATTTCATCATTTTGAAAGACATTTTGAAAGATATTACAGATTTTAAATAATTTTTTTCTGAAAAAAGATCTTCTTTCGCTCCGCTAGGAATCGAACCACAGAACTACTGATTGCCGTTCAGGTGCTTTTCTATTAAGCTACTAGAGAGATCGAGAGAAGAAACTTTTTTTCAGAAATACACGCATTATTTTCCTAGATGGTACAAATCAATTTTTTTAAAGTAATCTGTATTATCATTAGAGAGTAACATAGAATATTTAACGTCTTTTCAGACTAGATGGAGCTATAAAAGAATTTTTTTTTAAATAATTGTTTTTCTGAAAAAGATCTCTTCCTTTTGCTTCGCTGGGAATCGAACCACAGAACTAGTGATTGCCGTTCAGGTGCTTTTCCATTAAGCTACTAGAGAGATCGAGAGAAGAAACTTTTTTCAGAAATACACGTATTATTTTGCTAGATGGTACAAATCAAATTTTTCAAGGAATCTGTACTATCATTAGAGAATAACAGAAAATATTTAACGTCTTTTCAGACTAGATGGAGCTATGACAGAAAAATTATTTTAAATAATTTTTTTCTATAAATTTAAAGGGATTTCAAAAAATTGGAGAGTTTTCTAGAAATTTCAGTGCAATTTTGTGGGATCAAGAAGGTTTTATAGATTTTTATAAATTTCAAGGGATTTCAAAAGAATTCAAAAATTATTAATAGATTTCAGTAGATTAAAATGGATTCCAATATTCCAAGGGATTTCAAAACTTTTAAGAAATCTTCAATAGATGTCAGTATATTTCAACAAATTTCAATATTTCAAGGGATTTTCAAAGCTTCCCAAGTGTTTAAAAAGATTTAAAGGACTTTCAGAAAATATCGAATTTTCAGATAAAATTAAAGGGATTTCAAGTATTTCATCATTTTTCAAGAAATTTTGAAAGATATTACAGATTTTAAATAATTTTTTTCTGAAAAAAGATCTTCTCCTTCCGCTGCGCTGGGAATCGAACCACACAACTACTGATTTCCGGTCAGGTGCTTTCCCTTTAAGCTACTAGAGAGTTCGAGAGAAGAAACTTTTTTTCGAAATACACGAATTATTTTGCTAGATGGTACAAATCAGATCTGTCAAGGAATCTGTATTATCATTAGAGAATAACAGAGAATATTTAACGTCTTTTCAGACTAGATGGAGCTATAAAAGAAATTTTTTTTAAATAATTGTTTTTCTGAAAAAGATCTCCTCTTTTTGCTTCTCTGGGAATCGAACCACAGAACTAGTGATTGCCGTCCAGGTGCTTTTCCATTAAGCTACTAGAGAGATCGAGAGAAGAAACTTTTTTCAGAAATACACGCATTATTTTGCTATATGGTACAAATCAACTTTTTCAAGGAATCTGTATTAGCATTAAGAATTTGTACCATCTAGCAAAATAATGCGTGTATTTCTGAAAAAAGTTTCTTCTCTTGATCTCTCTAGTAGCTTAATGGGAAAGCGCCTGACTGAAAATCAGTAGTTCTGTGGTTCGATTCCCAGCGGAGCGAAAGGAGAAGATCTTTTTCAGAAGAAAAATTATTTAAAATAATTTTTCTTTGATAGCTCCATCTACTCTGAGAAGACGTTAAATATTTTCTGTTATTCTCTAATGATAATACATATTCCTTGATATTACCGATTCCAAGCTTTTTACTTGAGTTTTGTGGGATTAATGTGGATTACAAAAGATTTAAGGGATTTTGTTAATTTCAAGGAAATTCAAGGAATTTTCAAGAATTTAGGGTATTTCAAAAGATTTCAAGGAATTTAACGAGATTTAAAAATTTGTAAACGTTTTGTGAACATTTCGTAGGATTTCAGAGAAATTTCTAGATAAATTTTCCGAATTGTTTAGATTAAATGAAATTTCAAGGGATTTCAGAGATTTTAAGAGATTTCACCAACTTTAAGGGATTCATAGGATTTTACAAGAAACCAATAGATTTAAATAAATTAAAAAAATTGTAGAATATTTTTAGCTTTTTAAATTTGAATTTTAAACTTGAATTGAGAGATTTCATTTTTTTATTTTCATTTTTTTTAATTATTTCAAAGAATATAGTGTATTTTAATATATGCCCAAGAAATTCATTAGATTTCAAAGAATTTCGTAAGATTTCAAGATTTCAAGAGATTTGAAAATTTCTGAAAAATTTGCAAATGATTTTGTAGAATTTCAGATTATTTCAAAGATTTTAAAGAATTTTTAAGATATTTACCAAATTTTTAGGAATATCCAAAAATTTTACAATATTTCAGAGACGCGTAGGATTTTATAAGAGATTGAAAGATTCCAGATGATTAGAAGGTATTTCTATGGATTTAAAAGGATTTGAAAAAATTGGAGAGTTTTCCAGGGATTTCAGTGGACTTTTGTTGGATGCATAGGGTTTCACAAGATTTAAGGGATTTTATAAATTTCAAGGGATTTCAACAGAATTATAATTTTGAAAATAAATTTCAGGAGATTTAAATGGATGTCAACATTTGAAGGGATTTCAAAGCTTTTCGGATGTTCTAAAAATTTCAAGGAATTTTAGAAAATATCAAATTTTTCAAGGGATTTCAAGTATTTATTTATTTCAAGTATTTCATCATTTTTTAAGAAGTTTCGAAAGATATTACAGATTTCAAGATTTTCACTCGATTTTTGTGGGATTAACATAGATTTCAAAAGATTTAAGGGATTTTTTTTATTTCGAGAGATTTTAAAGGATTTTCAAGGGTTTAGCGTATTTTGAAAGATTCCAAGGAATTCAACGAGATTTCAAAATTTGTAAAGTTTTGGGAAGAATTTCGTAGGCTTTCAGAAAATTTCGAAGGATTTTAAAAAGCTATCCAAGATATCAATGATATTTGAAAGATTTCAAGGGATTTCTAAGGATTTGAGGGATTTTGGAGATTTCGGAAAATTTCGCCATATTTAATAGATTCATAGGATTTTGAAAGAAATTATAGGATTCGTGGAACACAATAAAAATTGCTATTATTATTATATCAAGGGATTTTAAAGACCGACTGATTGCAAGATTGCCTAAAGAATTTCAAAAAAAAATTAACCTTTCAGAGTTTTTTATAAATTGAGTAAAATACTTTCGAATCTCTTGAAATACACAAAGAATTTTAAAATCCGTTGAAATCCTTTAGAATCCTCAAAATCAATAGAAAATTCAGAAATTCTCAGAAGTCCTTTGAAATTTAATTTCTTCCCTGAAGTTCTCCTAAAAATCGGTTGCAATCGCTCAACAAATTTTTAATATCATTAATTTCCTGGATACCTTTTTAAAATCCTTTAAAATTTTATAAAATCCTACGAAATTATTTTAAAACCCTCAATGATTTTGAAATCTTGTAAAATCCTATAAAAAATCTTCAAATTTGTAATATCTTACAAACTTTCTTAAAGAATGATAAAATTTTACTTCACAGAAGTTCGCAACGTTTATAAACGAAATTATATATATTTTTTTAATTACTGAAATAAATTTGGTATATTCTAATTTTTCCCACAAACGCTCGGTTCTCGGATTTTTCACAAATTAATTATAATTGATGTGGGACAATACCCCTGAACACACGATTCGCTGATTTTTTTTGTAAATTTACCTGCATTCGATATCGAGCAGAAGTAAAAAAGTTTAATCCAAAAATATCTACCAGAAGACTGCCATTTTAAATAATTTATAAAAATTTTAAAATGTTCCAAAAATACAAAACTTCTAATTTTTCTCTAAATGCTCGGTTCTGACGTCAAGTACACGTGATTTGTGAAAGAAAATCTGAAAATTAAGTTCTCATTTTAATAAAATTAATAATTTAAAAAATTAAGTATGATTTATATATACATATTTATTTATATTTATACTCTAATTGAGAACTATAAATAATTATGTTTTAATTTTTGGAAGACCACCATTTAAAAAAAAAATTAGAAAATAAATTTATTAAAATTTTAATAATTCTAATAGACATCGGTATAACAATCAGTTCTCGCATTTTATTTTTTAAATTGGAAAAATTCTAATTTAAAAAAAAACGTTCGTTTTTCAACTCAAAAAATGAAATTTCAACCAAGAAGATCAATTTTCTACCATAAGTAACGAAGTTGTAAGAAAATATATAAATTTTTATCCAAATGTTAAATTTTCAACCAAAAAAAAAACGAGTTTTCAACAAACAGTTAAATTTTCAAACGAAAGAAGTGAATTTTCAACCAAAAAGATGAATTTTTAACCAAGAAGATTAATTGTTTACCACAGAAGACGAGTTTCCCAGAAAATTCATGAATTATCAACCAAATATTTAAGTTTTAACTAAATAAAAATAGTTTTCAGTTAAAAAAAAATCATTATCGAACCGAAAAAACGAATTTTTGACAAAATAGTGAAATTTTAAACGAAAAATTTGAAATTTCAACTGAAATGATTAATTCTATAAAAAAAAACGAATTTTCAATCAAACACTTAAATGTACAACCAGAGAAATGAATTTTCAACTATAATAATGAATCTTTATCCAAAAAGATGAATTTTCAAGTAAGAACCTTAATTTTCTACCAAAAATAAAATAGTTAAATTTTCATTTCGAAAAATTAATTATTAACAAAAAAAACGAATTTGCAAGAACGTAGTTAAATATTCTTAAATCAATCATCTTCAACTAGCAAACTGAATTTTTAACAAACTAGTTCAACTTTCAACCAAGCAGTTACATTTTCAATTGGAAAAAATTAATTTGCAACAACAAAAAAAGAACGGATTGTGAACAAAATAATGAAATTTTGAACCAAAAAATGAATTTTCAATCAAAAATAGAAGAATGAAATTTTCAATTGATTTAATTTATTAAGCTTATGAAAATTTGTTAAAAATAAAAAATACTAATTTTTCTATAAACGCTCGATTCTCGGATTTTATTTCACAAATTACTGGTATTTGATTAAGGGCAAAACCAACAATATTTTCATCCCAATAAAGTTACCCTACAGAAAAAGTGTTATTTAAAAAAGTTGATCAAATTTTAAAAAAATTGGTTGAAATTCTAAAAACTGATTCAATTTAAGAAAATGGTTGAAACATGAAAAGTTCTAATTTTCCTCTAAACGCTTCGTTCTTGGATTTTATTTCACAAATTTTTGACCAATTTGATTTAGGGCAGCAAAAAAAAAGTTTTCTTTCAATATCCCTACCGAAAGATTTATATTTATAATAATTTATTATATATTTAAAAATTTATTAAATTAAAATTTTTATTTGAAACTAATTTTTCTCTAAACTTTAGAGTTTGTAGGTGGATAAAACGTAGTTTTCACAGTGTGATTACAATATAAAAGAATTTATTTTTTAATTTTTTTGCTAAAGAATATATTTCAGTAATTAAAAAAAAAATTCTTTCGTTTATAAACGTGGTGAACTTCAGTTAAGTAAAATTTTTGAAATCCAATAAAATTTCGTAACATCTTATAAAATCTGATGAGGCTCTTTGAAATCTTTGAAATCTTTCGAAATTCACTGAAGTCTATTTAATATCCTTCTATTCTCCTAAAGTCCTCTAAAATCTCTGAAAAATTCTTGATTTTTTTTCAATTTCCATCCATTGAAATTTTTTAAATACCGTATAAAGTCTTTGGAATCATCAAAATATTTTAAATAGTCTAAAATCTTAACAAATCATTTGAAATTCTATAATCTGGCGAAATTCTTTGAAATCTCATAAAAAGTTTCGGAATTTGTTAAAATACAACATATTCTCTAAAAAACGTTGAAATGTTTAAAATCCTTCAAATATTGTGAATTCTCTAGAAATATTTTAAAATCCCGTATAACATCTTGAAACCTTTAATTTCATATCATTTCATTTACTTTATAAAGTTCTTTAGAAATGCCCTTAAATCCCTTGAAATTTTGAAAAAATCGTGGAATCTTGTGAAATACCCACAAATTTTTTTAATTCTTTCAAATCTGTTAAAATTGTTGAAAACTTTAAAGTCTTTGGAGATCCTATGAATTCGCGTAGGACTAATAAAATCCTTAGAAATTTCTTGAAATACCTTGCAATCTCTTAAATTATCTTAAAATTCGTGATATCTTTTCAAATTTCCCCAAAAATTTCGGAAATTTTGAAATCCTCTGAAATAAGATAAAATATTATGAAATCTTTGAAATTCTCTAAAATTCCTTGAAATATTTTTGAAATTTCAAAATGTTGATATATTTTGAAGTTTCGATTTTTTATCTGGCGAATATGTTATTTTGGACAATCTAGCCAAAAAGTTGTTAAATATTACAAGTTAAATTTTTTTTTTTAATTAAAAAAAAAAATTAAGTATTGTCTTGAACCTTGTCATGAACATTAAACGAAATTATTATTAATTTTAGGCCTACTTTGAAAATATTTTCCTGTATACAATTGTAAGGATCATGGAGCAAGCAATTCATACGTAAAGAATCATTAGAGCAGCTCTTCTTTAATAAGAGAGAGCATTTCGGGCATACGAGATTTTGTTCTTAAAGCTGAATCTTTCAAGAATTTCAAAAATTACATAATTAAAAAAATAATTATACAATTTTAGATAAATACTATTAAAATTAAAAGTTTTAAATTTGCATACTAAGGAGCTTATTTATTGTAAAAATATTGCAAATATTTTTTTATTTTATTTTAAAAGTAAATTTTCATAGATTAAATTATTTCTATAAAATATGCAACATTTTTTACATGTAAGCAACATACTGACAATTATTTTAAGATTATGTTAGATGAGTTAAAAGTACACGTTGGGCCATCTCTTGGCGCCCAATACTAACTAAGTTGAGACACCAGCGACTCTCAAGTCTAGGATCCAGCTTTTACGTTTACTGTCATTTTTTTTTATTATTAATCAATGAAATTTTTTAATCGCGAATATCGATTTTTTAGAATTGAAAATATCTAAATTTAGATAAAAATTAACTTAATTGACGGTTTGAATTGATTAATTTGTTCAAATGATCGGTTTTTTTTTAAATTACAAAGTAGTTTAACTTTCTTAATCAAAGTTTTTTTTTCAAAATCTTTCAAAAAATTTTTTCAACTGCATGGATTTCTACAAGATTACAATTCAAACAAAAACAGTAGAATTTTCAACAAAAAAAGTTAATTTTCTACAAAGAAGGATGAATTTTCAATAAAAAAAGGAATTTTTTCAAAAACAGTTGAATTTTTAACAAAAAAAATTTTTTTCAACCAAAAAAGATGAATTTTAAATCCAAAAGGACAAATTTGTAACAAAACAGTTGAATTTTTGACCAGAAAAAGATGACTTTATCAAAATAATTCCATTTTCAAATTACAAACATGCATTTTCAACCAAATGTTTTTTTTTAAACTTTAAGCGTTCAAACAAAAATCTTTCAAAATCTTTCTTAATCAAAATTGTAATCTATGTAGTTGAAGTTACAACCAAAACATTAAAAATCTTAACAAAGATATAATAGTTGATATTTGTACAAAACATTGGAATTTTTAAACAAAAAATAACGTTTTCATTTATTAATTACATTCATTTCTTACGAGAAATATGAATTCTCAACAAACTACATAAATTTTTTACACATTTTTTTACTGTTTTCACTAAAAAAATAAATTATTAACCAAAAATGGAAGAGTTAAATTTCCATAAAAAAAATAACATTCAATAAACATTTTTCTACAAAAGAGTTGAATTTCATACAAAACAGTTAAATTTTTAAGACAGACAACTTAACTACAAAACAATTAGGTTTTCAAACGAAAAATTACATTTTTCACCGTAAAAATGCATTTTTCCCTAAGCCTATTTAATTTCTAATAAAAAAAGGCTTTCTCAAAGGCTTTTGTTTCTTTGTAGAAAATTAATTTTTGGTGTGGAAAATTCAACTGTTTTCGCTTGAATTGTAATCTCTTTTGTTTGAAAATTCAGCCATTTGTTTGAAAATGCATTTTGTAATTTTAAAATTGAATTATTTTGATGAAGCCATCTTTTTTTCTTGTTAAAAATTCGAATGTTTTATTAAAAGTGTGTCCTTTGGATTTAAAATTCATCTTTCTTAGTTAAAAATAAATTTTGTTGTTAAAAATTCAACTTTTTTAGTTCAAATTGTAATCTTTTTTGTTTGGAAAAATTTGGCCATTTCGTTGAAAATGCATGTTTGTAATATGAAAATTGAATTATTTTGATGAAGTCATCTTTTTCTGGTCAAAAATTCAACTGTTTTGTTACAAATTTGTCCTTTTTATTTGAAAATTCATCTTTTTTCGTTGAAAATAATTTTTTTTCTAAGAGTACAACTGTTTTCGAAAAATTTCCTTTTTTTATTGAAAATTCATCCTTCTTTGTAGAAAATTAACTTTTTTGTTGAAAATTCTACTGTTTTTGTTTGAATTCTAATATTTTCTGTTTGAAAATTCAACCATTTGGTTGAAAATGTATCTTTGTAGATTGAAAATTAAACTATTTGGATAAAGTCATCTTTCTCTTGTCAGAAATTCAACTGCTTTGTTAAAAATTTGTCCTTTTGGATCAAAAATTCACCATCTTGATTGAAAATAAACTTTTTTGTAAAAAATTCAACTGATGTGTTTTGAAAACTTTGTCTTATTTCAATTTAAACTATTTTCTATTGAATTCAATGATATTTACATAAATTTTACTTGAAAGAATTCATGCCCCTATTATTCCCCTATATTCGTGAAAAAATTCCCTGTTTCCCCTCTGTTTAAAGAATTTTGGGCTACCCTACTTTTCAGGGGGAAAAATAAGAAATATTTAATAAATTTTCGAAGATGCTTCGACGTTTTAAAATATTCTAAATCTATTCAAAACCTCTTAAATTCCTAAAAATATTTTGAGGTGAATCGAATTTTTCTTAAAGGTTTGAAAAATCATTCAAAATATTAAAAAATTGCCGTAAAATCTTCCAAATTTTCCCAGGAATTTTAGGAAAATTTCTTTATTTACTTGAAACCTTTCAACATTTTTTCAAAGCTTCCAAAGTTTTGGTTTGGAATCTTTGAAAAAATCTGAATTTTTAAAAATCTTTCACAGTTCAAAATTTTTTTTCAATCTCTTTAAATCTTCTAAATATTTCTTGAATTTACTCGATATTTTAATTTTTTATTCTAACCAAACTGAAACATTTTGCGTTGAAATCTTCTACTCTTTTTCAAAATTTCAGGAAATCTTTTGAAATGTATTAAAATCTTTTTCAATTTTTTCTTGAAGTTCATTTTTCAAAATAAAGAATCATACAAAATTTTTCCATAAATCTGAAGAAAATTCTTTTTTTAATCTTTTCAAAATTGTCAAACCTTCTAATATTTTTAAATTATCACAATTTTTCGTGTTTTTTTTATTCTCATTTTTAAATTCTTATTATTTTTGAATCGTTTCAAAACTTCAGAGTATCTCTTAAGCTTAGTCAAATTTTTTCTAAAATTATGCATTATGGACAAATTTTGCTTTAAAATCTTTTACAATCTTTTTCAAAATTTCAGGAAATAATTTTAAATGTTTCTCAATCTTTTTCAATTTGCTCTGTAAAATTGAGTTTACCTAAAATTTCTTTAAATCCTGGAAAATTAAAATAATTGGCTTAAAGTCTTCCACATTTTTTTTCCACACATTTTCAAATCTTCAAAACTTGAATTTATTCTTTTAAAATTAAACCTAAACCATTAAAACTTTCCCCAGAAATCTTAGAAAAAAATTAATTCCGAAATGTTTCAAAATTATTAAAAAGCTTCTACATTTTTGTCGAATTCTTCAAAATAAGTTTTTCCCATAATTTAATTGTTCTCATCGCTTTGAAAATGTATAAAAGTTTAGAAATATAGTTTGGTAGCAAAATCTTAGGAACATAATTATTTCCCAATATTAAGCAATCATTTTAAATTCAAATGTCCTCTTCTATCAATAATGTTCATAAACATTTAGAAATAAATTTTATGACGAAGTAAAATTATTCATCTTGAAATTTTGATATACAAAATTGATGGTGCAGAAAATTCATAAATCTTTATTAATAGATAAGAAATCTGAAAACAGTAACTAAAAGTTATATTCACGCAGTGTCGTAATCAATCAGGCTTTCGACAACAAATATGAATTTTCAAACAAAAAATGAAATTTTCATCCAAAAAGATTAAAATTAGATTGGATTTATTTAAATTAAATTTAAAAATAAAAATAAAACCCTTTAGTATCCAACATCGCTTTTTTTAGGGGATTAAAAATGTTACGTACTTGAGTCAAAAATACCCCCCACATAAGAGACCGTAACGAAACAAGACTCCCCCCCCTCTTTTTTTTAATGTAAAGTGATATGTGAACGCTCCCTTTGATGGAAATGAGAACCACGACTACAGAAAGCGATTTTCGATGCCTGAGAATTCTCCAAGCGCCCATAGAAAATAAAACAGTAGTTTTTTTTTATCTTATCGATATTAGCATGGAAGAGCAATTTACAAAATCGTTACAAGCTACGGAATTGCACGTTTGGGTCCACTAAAAGATATCTGTCGTCGAATAAAATGAGCCTTAAATAACTTACCCTGCAAGATGTCACTGAATGGTTTTCTGATCACAAGGATGATTTCAAATTATTTGAAAAATTAGATATTAATAAATAATGTTCGTTAAGGCCCATTCCGCTTCTTTTGATGTTAAACAAAAATTTTTATTATCAACAATTTTTTGCCGAAATGTTTCAACCTGTAATTTCAGGTCCTTTTCAAGGCTTATTCTAAATTATAGAAAGAAAAGAAAAACCGCTGAAGACTAGGTTGAGTTTTTGAGTAACTTTGACATCTTTTTCTCTTTTGTAAAATTGTTGAAAGTTTAAACTAAAGTGAAAATTGCAAAAAATTGATAACGTATCATTTACGGTATAACCTTAAAAAAACTCATAGGAAAAATTCCTTGAGATTATGCAATTATTAAACTACATTTTGTAATAAATTGTGGCTGACGAATTTGTCGAGTCAAAAACTCATGATAGTTATAACGATACTATATACTATATACTAACGATACTATAACGATACTACTTTTTCCTATGAGTTTTTTTAAAGGTTATACCGTAAATGATACGTTATCAATTTTTTGCAATTTTCACTTTCTTTTAAACTTTTAACAATTTTACAAGAGAGAAAAAAATGTCAAAGTTACTGAAAAACTCAACCTAGTCTTCAGCGGTTTTTCTTTTCTTTCTATAATTTAGAATAAGCCTTGAAAAGGACCTGAAATTACAGGTTAAAACATGTCGGCAAACATTTTTTTATAATAAAAAAATTTTTTTAACATCAAAAGAAGCGGAATAGGCCTTAACGAACATTATTTATCTTATACCGCAAAAAATTCATTCATCATTAGGTATTAATGTATAAAAATATAATTTTAAAGATGGTTAAAATTGACATACTTCAGACCAAAATAATTCGTTTGTTGGATCCTTTATTCCAATTCATCAACGTTTCAAAAACATATAGTTTTCCTCATCAGGATAAAAGTTATTGAATAGAGAAGTTTATAAACATCATCATCACATATAAAACAGTTTCGAATTCTCCTTTTCCCATTTTTCTATAAAAATAATTGTGGAGAAAAAAAAATTGGTATAAAAATTTGTTGAATATAAGTGTAACACAAAAGTGAAAAAGTGAGGTTAAGAAATGTAATTGATGTATTTACCTTCAGGTTCTCTTTCTTTCAGGTTACATTTTTAGTTAAAATTTACAACTTTATGTCGATTTTTAAAAAATTGGATAGAAAGTTCCAAAATTGTAACCAAAATTAATAATTTAGTAAAAAACATTGTATAAACGTCGGAAACAAAACTGTCATTTTGCTCCATTTTTCAAACGAGAAAAAGTGAAAGAGAAACATTAACAAAGACAGAAATAGCAATGCCGTATCATCAATTTATATCAGAAGGTACTAAAATTTCTAAATAATTCAAATAACGAAAATTAAACAAAAGAATTAGAAATTATTAACAATCATCAAAAATCGAAATTTTACATACTGTTGCTCATGATTAATTGAATGTAAGTAAAAATTACAATGATATGAAGAAATTAAGTGAAAAATTCACCAATTTGAAAAAATTTAGAAGATCAAATATTCGCATTATAAGTTATCTATTATTGTAAGGTTAAAAATAGAAAAATTTGGTTAAATTTCTGCTTGTTAAATTGAAAGTTAGATAAGACTACAATAACATAATTAAATTAATTAAAGATATCAAATTTCAAATATTGATTCTATATTCTTTTTATTTAATTAGTTACAAAATTCAAATTTTAATAATTTTTTAAATTAAAGCATCCAAGCTTATATTATATATTGGACTATAATTATTAGGATCTGAAAGTATATTTAAGCAATTATTATTATTTATTATTATTATTATTATTTATTCAATTATTATGTCAACAGCCATACCACGCTGAAAAAACCAGTTCTCCTCAGATCACTGAAGTTAAGCAGCGGTGGGCTCGGTTAGTACTTGGATGGGTGACCAGTCGAGAAAACTGAGTGCTGTGGGCACATCGTGGGTGTGGTGAGCCCACACTTGTAGTTATTTACTACGAGAAACTATCCACCTAGAAACACTACCCGAATCGTGTAGTGTCACGCCTACCCTAAAAGGGAAATGGCTTAATGGTATACATTCATTATTTTATCTGAAATTATCATATATATATACCATTAAACCATTTCCCTTCCAGGGTAGGCGTGACACTACCCGATTCGGGTAGTGTTTCTAGGTTTTTCTTGTAGTTATAAATAACTACAAGTGTGGGCTCACCACACCCACGATGTGCCAACAGCACTCATGTCAGTATTCTTGAATGGTCACCCATCCAAGTACTAACCGCGTCCAACGCTGCTTAACTTCAGTGATCTGACGAGAACTGGGTTTTTCAGCGTGGTATGGCCGTTGGTATGTTGATCATGATGTTCTTTAATCTAGAAAAATTTTTATTTCTTAATTCTTTTGTTCAATTTTAGTTATTAGAATTATTTAGAAATTTCAGTACCTTTCGATATAAATTGATGATACGGCATTGCTATTTCTGTCTTTTTAGAATGTTTCTCTTTCTCTTTTTCTCGTTTGACAAGTGGAGCAAAACGACAGTTTTGTTTCCGGTGTTTACACAATGTTTTTTACTAAATTATTAATTTTAATTACAATTTTGGAACTTTCTATCTAATTTTTTTAAAATCAACAAAAAGTTGTACATTTTAACTAAAAATGTTACCTGAAAGAAAGACAACATAAAGATAAATACGTCAATTACATTTCTTAACCTCACTTCTTCACTTTTCTGTTACACTTATATTTAAAAATTTTTTACATCAATTTTTTTCCCCCACAATTTTTTTATAGAAAAATGGGAAAAGGAGAATTTGGAACTGTTTCATACGTGATGATGATGTTTCTAAACTTCTCTATTTAAATAAATAAATCAATTATTTTGGTCTGAAGTATGTCATTTTTACCATCTTGAACATTATATTTTTATAAATTATATCACTCAGACAAAGAACATCGTTTTCCAACAGCTTTTCTAATCTAACTAAATATTAATTGTAAATGAGTTATTTTAATAGCGGATAATAGTAATTAATAAATTTTTTCTCCTTGAATAAAATAGAATCGTCCTATCTTTATATTCTCCAAGATGCATTATAACGAAAAATTCTAATTTTGTAATATTTTCGATTAACAATATTTTATAAACGAAATAAGAAAATTTTTAACTTATGTGGATGAATTTTTTATTTATTATAATAAAGACTACCGCAGTAGGCTGGTCCAATTTTTTTTTAATTTTCATGCATATCGTCTATTAGATATTATTATTAGACTATTAGATATTTTCTAGTATTTTCTTAGAGTGATGTAATTATTATGGTAATTTAATAAACTTGATTATTTAAAAAAATTATTATTGTTTGTTTGTCCACTGTGAACCTCGAGTGAGGTGATGATTAATGCAATTTAGAAAACATAATTGTTTAAACAAATAATTATTATTTATAACTATCTTTTTCGATATTAATGCTAGTTGCGGTTTTTTTTCTGAAATTTTCAACTTTTTATCCACTTTCCGATTAGTGGGGTAATAATGATTGCAAGTTATCAAACAATTATTCAAACAATTGATTATTGTTCATAATTATCTTCTTTTAGAGTAATACTAGACAGTTGCGCTTTTTTCTGTAAACTATAGCTTTGTTGTAACTTTTTATTTATGGACAAATAATAAATGAACATCAACAAGAATCATTTTTTAAATAGTGGTGTATTGTTTCAAAGTGAATTATTTTTACTCTATTTTTACTTTTTTTCGAAAATTTGGTTTGAATGGAAATATTGGGATTCGGTGGGGAAGTACTGCAAACGACTTGTAAAAATTTAGTTTAGAATTATTCAGATACATAATCGAACATCAAATAATTAGACAAATAATTAATTGATTATAACATCGCACATTTCCGGTAATTTCTTACCACTTGTAATAAATATTGTTTCTGACTTTTGTCTCTAATGAGAAGGGAATTTGAGTCTGACATCAATTTTACAAGTATCTGTTTTATTTCATAAAAATATATATACAAAAAAGAAAGAGATTGTTTAAAAAATGATTGTCGAATGTTTATTTATTATTTGTTCATAGCTAAAAGGCCAAAGCAAAGTTAAGAATTTCAAAAGAAAACCACAACTTGCTAGCAATTATTTGAAAGAGGATAGTTATAAACAATAATAATTTGCTTGAACAATCAGGTTCTCTAAATTGCATTATATATACCTTACTCTGAGTATAAAATAGACAAAAATATGAAAATTTCAGAAAAAACCGCAACTATCTACCATAACTATTGGAGAAGATAGTTAGAATCATAATTTGTTTAAGCAATTAGGTTTATTAAATTGCTTCAATTATTACCTTACACTAATTGAAAAGTGGAAAAAAAGTGGAACACTGTAGAAAAAACCACAACTCTGTATCATCATTTGAAGAGAATATTGCAATAAATAATAATGCATTGTTTAAACAGTTGATTATGTTGAATCTGTTTCGTTATTTGTTTTCTTTAATTGAAAAAAATGATCAGTTTGAAAATTTGGAAAAAACAGCGCCTTTCTAACTAAATTCTAAGAGAAAATTGCTAAAAACAATAATAAATTGTTTAAACAATTTATATAAACATCTTACTACAAGAATAATATAGCATTTTATGTATTTTAAACATTTGTTATTGAAAAAACTGCAATTAAATCATAATTAGCGCCAAAAACTCGCAAAACCCAATTTTTTACTTATGGGGTTTTTTGGGACCCTGTAGAACAGACTTATGGGGGTACTATTCGAAAAATAAGTTTTTACGATTCTGAATGAAAATTACAAAAACGTATTTTTTTCTTATGGGAAATGCGTGGTAATCTTCATGGGGCTTAAATATCATTTTAAAAAAATGCATTTATTTGTTTTTATGCAAAAAAAATTCCAATGTGATTGAATTTATAACAGAATTCAGTAAGTTTAAAATAAGCTTAGAAATTCTTGAAGGTATTAAAAAGAATTTGATAAAATGCCTAGAATTCAATGTGATTTTAAGAACCTTGAAGATGAATTAAACAAAAATGTTAATTTGTTTGAAATCCATTCAATTGAGTTGAATTGATTGAATTCAGAAGAATTTCTGCAAATTCAAAAAATTCAATGGAATTGAAAAAAATAAAAATCTTGTGTATGTATACCATTAAGCCATTTCCCTTTCGGGGTAGGCGTGACGCTACCCGATTCGGGTAGTGTTTCTAGGTTGATAACTTGTAGTAAATAACTACAAGTGTGGGCTCACCACACCCACGATGTGCCAACAGCACTCAGTTTTCTCGAATGGTCACCCATCCAAGTGCTAACCGCGCCCAACGCTGCTTAACTTCAGTGATCTGACGAGAACTGGTTTTTCAGCGTGGTATGGCTGTTGGCAAAATTATGTTGTGAAATTCTGTAAAATCTTATTAATATTCCTCAAATTCTGAAAAATTCCTTATAACATCATGAAAGCTTTTAAAAATGCCATTAGATATTTAAAACCGTTTGAAATCTCTTCAAATTATTAGAATCATAACAAAATTCTCTAAATATTTTGAAATTTTTTTAAATATTTTGAAATCTATTGAATTTCTTTAAAGCTCTTCAAAATGCCTTGGAATTTTTTTAAATATCCGAAATTTTTCAAATCTTCTGCAATCTGATTAAATTACTGAAATCAACAGGAAATTCCTTGAAAATTTTTCAAATACTCTAGCATATTTCAAATCGTTAGAAATGCTTTTAAAGTCGCTTGAAATGCCAAATAGTTGAATTTTCAGCTAAGAAAGATAATTTTCAATTGAAAGGATCAATTTTGAACCGAATGTGAAGTAGTTCAATTTTTAATCAAATGGTTAAATTTTAAAATAAAATTATAATTCTTCAACCACAAAAATGTATTTTCAACAAAAAATTTAAACTTTCATTAGGGGGAAAAGTA
Source organism: Andricus curvator (assembly GCA_932195095.1). Taxonomy (NCBI): domain Eukaryota; kingdom Metazoa; phylum Arthropoda; class Insecta; order Hymenoptera; family Cynipidae; genus Andricus; species Andricus curvator. Next base: position 346,761 of record CAKNYM010051918.1, on the reverse strand, counting down.
GAAGTTTTTGAAAAAAGAGGGAAATAGTTGAATTTTTAATTAAAAAGGATACATTTTCAACCCAAAATGACGGATTTAAATTTTCAGATAAGAAAATTATGTTTCAACATAAGGAAACATTGTTAACAATATAGTTGAATTTTCAACTAAACTGATGAATTTTCAACTGAACTGATGAATTTTCAACTGAAATGATGAATCTTCAAATGAAATAGTTAAATTTTCAACCAAAAAGATTAATTTTCCAACAAAAAGACGAATTTTCATCAAAATGAATTTTCAATAAATTTTAAGTTTGAAAAATTTATTCTTAACAAAATAGTTAAATTTTTAAACAAAGTGATAGATTTTTAACTTAAATCATTAATCTTCGACAGAAATAGTTGAATTTCTAATGAAAAAGACTGATTTTCAACTAAAATGATGAATCTTTAACTCGAACTGATGAATTTTCGACCAAAAAGATGAACATTCAGTCAAGAAAATTTTATTTTCTACCCAAGAAAAGATTGAATCTTCATTCCAAAACGACAAACTTTTTAGAACACATTCGAATTTTCAACCAAGAAAGATGAATTTTCAACGAACAACTTCTGTACCAAAAAAGATGAATTTTCGATCCAGAGGGAAGAATTTTCTATCCAAAAGACAAATTTTCAACAAAACAGTTGAATTTTCAAAAGTATTTGACTTTACCAAAATCCTTGAATATTCCACCAACGAAGATGATTTTTGACCAAATCATAGTTTAATTGTTAACAAACATAAAAATTAATTTGAAACCAAGCAGTTGCATTTTGAGCCAAATAGTCAAATTTTTAAGACAAGAAGTTTCATATTTTAACTAAAATGACACTTGTCGTTTCTAACGTTCGAAATGAAAATATTACATTTTCAGCAAGATAGATTAATTTTTGACCAAATAGTTAAATTTTCTACCAAAAAAGAGGAATTTCCAATAAAATACACGAATTTTCAGCCAAATACTTGAATTTTCAACTCAAAATGATAAATTTTCAACCAAAACTGGAATAGTTACATTTTCAGTTTTAAAAAAATAATAATTTTCAACGTAAAAAATAAAATTGAAAAAAGTAGTGAAATTGGCAATCAACGTGATATATCTTCATCTAAAATATTTAAATTCCAGACTGAAATGATTTAATTCCAACCAAAAATATTAATTTTCAACCAAAACAGAGAAATTTTCAAGAAAATACATGAATTTTCGACAAAATAGTTCAATTTTTAATTAAAAAGAATACATTTTCAACAAAAAATGAAGGAATTAAATTTTCAGATGAAAAAGTTATGTTTCAACAAAGAAAAAAATGTTAACAATATAGTTAGTTCAACTAAACTCATGAATTTTCAACTAAAATGATGAATCTTCAACGGAAATAGTTAAATTTCCAACCAAAAAGATTAATTTTCCACCAAAAAGACGAATTTTCATCAAAATTTATGAATTTTCAATAAACTTTCACTTTGCAAAGTTTATTTTTTACAAAATAGTTACATTTTCAAACAATGTGGTGGATTTTCAACTAAAATAATTAATCTTCGACAGAAATAGTTGAATTTTAAATCACAGCGACTGATTTTCAACTAAAATGATGAATCTTCAACTTGAACTGGTGAATTTTGGACCAAAAAGATGAACATTCAATCAAGAACATTTATTTTCTACCCAAAAAAAATCTGCCCGCTTCGCGGGCACATTCTCATCGCGCGCTTCGCGCGCGGCTCGCTTCGCTCGCAAGTTTGAGCGCGCCTAGGGCGCGCAACTGTTGGATCTCGCGCTTCGCGCTCGATCATATATTTATCTCGCGCTTCGCGCTCGATTATGTATTCACCTCGCGCTACGCGCTCGGGCGTATCTACATCGCGCTTTACGCTCGGTTGCTCTAGATTTTTCAACTTCGTGTTCGACTTCGATGAAAAGAAAAAGTTTGTTTGCAAATATTATAAAATTATCAAAACCTCTACATATTAAGTGATTGTTAAATTTGTTTTTATTTTAGACTGAAAAGGAACTTCATTTACTCAAGGTTCTATCGACCTTAAGGAACACATTCTCATCCAGACACTCGCGCTTCGCGCTCGATATTTGATTTGAAAATCATTTGAACCTTGCGTTCCACGCTCGGTTCTGTGCATTTGATTTTTCTATTTTCAATGCTGTTTTTTACGGATAAAACAAAAACTACGCGTCATATCAAAAAGTGAATGATAAGAAATTTGTAGATCTTTTTTGGATGCACAATTTTGGTGGAATGATCTTTTCTCGTATCTTGCATAGTTTCACAGCAAAATGGAATTTTTGATTATTTTTTTGTGCGATCAAAATTTGAATTTTTTATTTTTCAAAAAATTCAAAAAGTTGTTATGAAAATATTATAGGGCGTTCAAAAAGCAACGTTTTTCTCCTCCTGACTTTTTTTCATATCGTGCGTTTTTCGGCTTAAAATGTACATTTTCGTTTGTTTTTTGGAATTTTGAAAATGCTATAACTCCAGTAATTTTTGTTTTATCACGAAAAGTCATGAAAATATTTTGTTCGTCATTTTGCGTACTACTAATAACCATACATAGAATTTTTAAATCTTCAAAAAAAGTGGTCTCAAAAATTTTCAAAATGTGCTCACTTTTTGAATTTTCATCCAAAATAGCTGGTTAACGAACTCGTTCTCTATTTTTCGGGCATAAAAAAGTGTGCCAAAGCTCAATCAAATCTGATCATTTTTTCGAAAGTTATCGTGGCTACAGACAGACAGACAGACAGACAGACAGACAGACAGACTACAGACAGACAGACACCTTGATAAAAACCGTTTTTTCTGGCTCAGGGGGTCTCAAAACGTGGAGATTTGATGAAAACCGACTATGTCAAATTTTACATAAAACCAATACCTTCTCATTAGAATGAGAATGTAAAAATAATTTTCAAGAAAACACATGAATTTTCAAATAATAGTTGAATTTTCAACTAAAAAACGTGAATTTCTCAACAAAACACATGGTTTTTCGAATAAAAACGATCAATTTTCAACGAAAAAATGAATATTTAAATTTTCAGTGTAACAAACTAATTTTTAACAAAATAAATCTCAATCTAACTAGATGAATTTCGTAAAAAAAAACATAATCGTAGCATTTCCGAACACGAATTTAAAAAAAATCGTCTTATTGAGTTCTACTGTGCCAGCTCCCTTTTAATAAAAAAAAAACGAGAAGAAGGCGGAAAAGGAGAAGTTTTTGAAAACAGAGGGAAAGAGAGGAATTTTTAAAAAGGGGGAAAAGAGAGAAAAAGGGGAAAGAGTGTGAAGTTTTATCAAAAATTTATGACAAATTTCATCATAGGAAACGTAGGGGGAAAAGGGGGAAAAGGAGAAGTTTTTGAAAACAGAGGGAAAGAGAAGAATTTTTAAAAAGGGGTAAAGGGGGGAAAATGGGGAAAGAGTGTGAAGTTTTTTCAGAAATTTATGACAAATTTCATCATAGGAAACGTAGGGGAATGTTGTAGAAGGATGGAACACTGTAAAGGTTGGAACAGCGCGTTTTTCTCCATTTCTTTGCACTAGTACCACCTGTTATTACTATCGCACATTAGTTTCAATAGTCATAATAATATACGAGGGAAATAACAGATGATACCAGTGCAAAGAAATTGAGAAAACGCGCTGTTCTAATCTATACAGTGTCCTAACCTATACAGTGTCCGAACCTATACAGTGTCCCAACCTATACGGTGTCCCAACCTATCCAGTGTCCCAACCTATACAGTGTCCCAACCTATACAGTGTCCCAGCCTATACAGTGTTTCATCCTATACAGTATCCCAACCTATATACAGTGTCTTAACTTATACAGTATCCCAACCTATACAGTGTCTCAACCTATAGAGTGTCCTAACCTATACAGTGCCCCAACTTATCCAGTGTCCCAACCTATAGAGTGTCCTAACCTATACAGTGCCCCAGCCTATACAGTGTTTCATCCTATACAGTATCCCAACCTATATACAGTGTCTTCACTTATACAGTGTCCCAACCTATACAGTGTCTCAACCTATAGAGTGTCCTAACCTATACAGTGCCCCAACTTATCCAGTGACCCAACCTATACAGTGTCCCAACCTATACAGTGTCCCAACCTATACAGTGTCCCAACTCATACAGTGTCCCATCCTATACAGTATCTCAACCTATATACAGTGTCCCAACCTATATAGTGTCCCAACCTATACAGTGTCCCAACCTATACAGTGTCCCAACCTATACAGTGCCCCAGCCTATACAGTGTACCGTCCTATACAGTGTCCCAACCTAAACAGTGTCCTAACTTATACAGTGTTCCAACCTAGCCAGTGTCCCAACCTATACAGTGTCCCAACCTATCCAGTGTCCGAACCTATACAGTATCCTAACCTATACAGTATCCCAACCTATATACAGTGTCCCAACCTATCCAGTGTCCCAACCTATATACAGTGTCCCAATATTTCCAGTGTCCGAACCTATACAGTGTCCTAACCTATACAGTATTCCAACCTATATACAGTGTCCCAACCTATCCAGTGTCCCAACCTATACAGTGTCCAAACCTATATACAGTGTCCCAACCTATCCAGTGTCCGAACCTATACAGTGTACCACCCTATACAGTGTTCCATCCTATACATTATCCCAACCTATATATATATATATATATATATATATATATATATATATATATATA
>CAKNYM010051918.1:295151-341921 GCA_932195095.1 Andricus curvator | reverse complement strand
ATATATATATATATATATATATATAGTGTCCCAACCTATACAGTGTCTCAACCTATCCAGTGTCCCAACCTATACAGTTTCCCAACCTACACAGTGTCCCAACCTGTACGACACTCCCCTACTAAACGTACTAAATGTTAATTCAATTCCTAACGTTACCTCCACTGACACGACCTTCCCCCCTCAAATTGGTCAAGTAGTTTATGAACGGCCCCTAAGCGCTGCTTAACCTTCGTCTCGCTTATGGCTCGCCTTCAGCTCGTACTATTAGAATCTTGTCAAAAATGTCCTCTACCCCTCAAATATTGAAAAATATTGAAAAAATGTGTAACCTATCGAATATTCCTATGTTCCACTCGATTTTTTTCTGATCTTCAATTTTTCCTAAGTCCTAAATCCGCACTAGAGAATCAGTATCAGAATGCAAGGACCGATGCTCTTTCGAGGATTTCGCGACATGGGTATCTCGAATTGGTATGCGACGCGGACTCCCAACAATACGACAATTTATATGGATTTGGAGGAGTCTTCAGGGTCTGCTCTTCGGATTCGTAGCAATCTCGAGTTTTACCTTCCGCTCGCTTTCAATAGGGATCGCTCGTACTGCTCCCCCTCCCTTTCCGACTCGCCTTGTCAATACATCCTTTTTCCACTTTCATTCTGAGTTCATCTCCTCTCACTCGAACTGCCGGGCCAGGCATCAGCCAGGATTTATCTTGCATTCAACGACTGCAGAATCCCACATGGACGGATCAGCAATCCTCTTCACTCCCCCCCCCCACCCACCCTTCACACCCCATCGACCTCCACCCACTCGATGAGAGATTATGCCAAGTTCGAATTTGCCATTGTGAGAACTCGGCGATGTGGCTTTCAAATGCACTTGTAGCCTTTTGTTAAATGATTATTGGAAAGTGATTTGAATTTCTTCGATTGGTTATTGGTGTGTGCTTTGAGATATTTGTAAGTTTACAGTATTTGAGAATTTTAAGATGGAAAAACGAGAGATAGCGGAGATAAAGGAACGTTCTCGAAAATAATACTTTTAATTTAAGAAAGAAAAAAGTTCTTCTGAAAAAGTTTGAAAAAGGGTGGCTGAAAGAATTAATTTTTAAAATTCCCTAACTTTTGCCTGGCCAAATTTTTATTTTCCTGCCCTGAATTTGTAATCCAAAAGGACGAATTTTCTACAGAATAGGTAAATTTTCGACCGAAAAGATAACTTTTCAACAAAATAGATTAATTTCCAAGCAAATTATTGAATTTTTAAAAATAATTTTTCAGAAAAAAACATGATTTTTTGGTTGAGAAGGGTGAATTTTCTGTCCAAATAGACAAATGTTCGAAAAAAAAGAGTTAAATTTTCAAGAAATGACTGAATTTTCAAAAAATAGTTAAATTATCAACCAGATAGCTGAATTTTTAAGATTGCACTTCAACCAAAATCAGTTGCATTTTCAAACAACTAATTTAATTTTTTCGAAGAGAGTTGAACTTTTAAGAAAAGAAATGAATTTCCAGTCCAAAGGATGAATTTTCTGCTTAATGTTTAATTGATCAAATGTTAAAAAGGAGTTGCATTTCCAACAAAATAATTAAATTTTCAAAAAAATAGTTGCATTTTTAACCAAATAGGTGTATTATAAATCTGAAATATGAATTCTCAACAAAATAATCGAGTTTTTAATGAAAAAATAATAAACATCAACCAAATAGTAAAATTTTTAAGCCAAAATTTGCATTTTCAACAAAATAGTTAAATTCTAACAAAATAGTTAAATTGTCAACTAAATGACTGAATTTTTAATCTGAAAATATAAATTTTCAACCAAATGGTTGAAGTTTCAATAAAAGCAATGAATTAGTTTCAACTAAATAGTTAAATTTTCAAACTATGAAATTAAATTTCCAACAAAATAATTAAATTTTCAATAAAATAGTTGAACTTTCAACCAAATAGTTCAATTTTCAACATACAAACATTAATTCCTAATAGAAAATGTAAGACCTACAAAAAATAATTTTCAATAAAAAATTTAATGGTTGATATTTCAATCAAAACATGAAAATTCTACTAAAAGAGATGAGATTTCAATTTGAAATTTTGAATTTGCTCTCCAAGAAATAGAATGTTCGATAAAACAGTTTAATTTCATCAATTTAAATAGTGAAACTTTCAACAGAAAAGTTGAATTTTTAACCAAATACATACATTTTATTATCAAATTTGTCAAATTTTTAATAAAAAAGATTATACTTCAACCAAACATTTCAATGTTTAAAAAAAGTTCAATTTTCAACAAAAAAATTAAATTTTTAACAAATTAATATAATTTTTAACATACAAAGATGAATTCTCAATAGTAATTGAAATACTTGATATTTAAACCGAAAGTTTTTACGCAAAATGTTGAATTTTGAAGAAAATAATGAAATTTAAAAAAAAGTTGAATTTTCAACCAAATTGTCAAATTTCTAATAAAAAAATATTTAGCTTCAACCAAAAAGTTTAATTTTCAAACAAAAAGTAGAACTTTCAAGACATTAATTGAATTTTCAACAAAATGGTCTAATATACAACCTACAAATATGAATTCTCAATAAAAAATGTAATACTTGATATTTCAAACAAGAGCGATGAAATTTCAACAAAATATTTAAACAATAGGTTGCGTTTACAAAAAAATTTGAATCATGAAGAAAGTAGTCTAATTTATAACCAACAAAAATGATGAATTTTCAATGAAAAATACAATAATAGTTGATATTTGAACCAAAACAATGAAATTTCAACAAAATGGTTAAATTTTTAACCAGAGTGTCAAATTTTCAACAAAATAATTTCAATCAATTTAAAAAATGGATGCATTTTTAACCGAATGATTGAATTTTCAAGCTAAAAATTTGATATTTCAATGAAAAGGTCGAATTTCTAATAAAAAGAGATTGAATTTCAAGCAAATAGTTCAATTTTGAAGACAAAAAGTTAAGTTTACAAGAAAATAATCAATTTTTTAACAAAATAGTTGAATTGTTAATTAAATAGTTGAATTTTCAAACTTTAAAGATGCATTCTCAATTGAGGATGTAATTTGTAATAGTTCATATTCCAACCAAAAAAGAAACAGTTAAAATTTCAGTAAAAAAATTGATTTTTAAAACGAATCTTCAACAAAATAGCCTAATTTTTCAATAAAAAAAAAAACAATAATTTTTAACCAAAAAGTTGGGTTTTCAGTTAAGAAAGAAAAAAGAAGTTGATTGAAATTGTTGCACTGTCAAGCCAATTGACGATTTTTCTGTAAAAAAGTTGACTACTTTACCGAAAATATGAATTTTGATCAAAAAAGTCAACTTTCGAGTAAACAGTTACATTTTTAAACAAAAAAAAAGAAGAGATTTCGTACCAAGAAGATTAGTTTTCGAACAAAAAGACAAATTTTCGAAAAAATAGTTAAATTTTTCACCAAGAAAGGTTTCAGTTTAATTTTCCAAACCAAAATATGAGTTTTCAACCAAATTTAATATTCTGACAAATAGTTAAATTTTTAAACCAAAAAGACAAATTTATACCAAAAGAGTCAAATTTTAACCCAAAAAGATGACCCTTTAACAAAATTGTTGAATTTTTAACAAAAATGATGATTTTTAACCGAATTGTTTCATTTGTAACAAAAAAGGAGAAAATTTTAAACTAACAAGAATAGTTTTCTACGAAGAGGAATTTTCAGAAAATAGTTGAATTTTCAGCCAAGAAAGATTTCAATTCAATTTTTCATAACAAAATATGAATTTTCAATGAAAGGTTAATTCGCTACCAAAAAAGTTGATTGTCAACCCATAAAGATGAATTTTGTAAATAAAACAGTTGAATTTTGAACCAAAAGGGATGACTTTTTCACCGAATTTTTGAATTTTCAACCAAATAATAAAATTTTTAACTAAAAATATAATTTTCAGAATGAAGCATTCGCAGACAAAAAATCTTAATCTTGTCAGATTTTTGACATACAATCTTTTATAAACGGAATAAAACAATTTCAAATAAAAAATTTCATAATTAAAAAATTCTAAATTTATTATCATTGACAGTTATTTGAACTGTCTTTTATAGAAATTCCCTGTCTTTCGCAATATTTTTTTTCTCCAAAAATCATGACTTTTTTCGGACTTTTCCACCCTGGAAAATGATCGTTTGCTAAAACTCCTTGGGTACTGTTCTTTCACAGAGAAAAAAATTCTCTCAAAATATGTTTGTTACTTTCGGATCATTCAGAAAAAAATTGTAATGATTATTTCCATTTATTGTAAAATTTGTTTTTAGGTGTTTTTTTTTCAAAAATAATATTATTCTTACTGCAAAAAAATTGAATAATAAATGTGTGCTAGTGCGGAATTGATGAGTAATTCAAAAATTTGTTGGTCTTCAGAAACCTGTTTCTCTGAATAAATGAATTTATTCGATTGAAGCAGCAATATTATTTAAGGCACATAGTCAAACATAAATTCTAGATTCAGACGTACGCAAGGACATTAAAATCTCAATATCCCGAATTCGTCTTTCATGGTGTTTTGATGACGAAAACGTGATTTTGAAAACGTCTCACAAAAAGAATTGAAAATAAACTGTAAATAAAAGAGTCTATATCAACAAAGAATTTAAAATTGATCGCATTATCATTCGCTCAACGTTTTTGTCCACTATGCCAGATTAGCTTCATGAGACCAGAATTTTTTCTAGATTCAACTTAAGCAGCCTAAAAAAAAAAAAAATCCATTAAGTGTAATCCGCAATTCGAAACGAAATTTAAATTCAGTTATATAAAAGTCTAACTAAAGAGATATTTACATTTATATTTGGTTTATTTCCAAGATTTTTTGTTATGGATTTACAGGAAATTTTTTATGATTTGAGAACTATTTGATTAAATTTTCAAGATTTTCGCTAATCTTGAATAGCGAGTCGAAAACCTTTTTTGGTTCAAAACTGAACTACTCAGTTGAAAGTAAAATTACGTTCTTAAAAATTCATTTTTTGTTTGATGATTATTCATTCTAGTTGAAACATCTTTTTTTTTTTTTTTGTTCAAAATTGAACTATTTTGTTAACATTTTTTTTTAATTATATTTTTAACTGAAAAGTTGACTATTTCATGTTTGATTGTACATTTATCTTTTTCAGTTAAAAATTCAAATATTTGTTTGAAAATTTATGTATTTTTTTCAAACGTTGTCTTTTGTGGTAGAAAATTATTCTTCTTTGTGACTAATTCATCTTTTTCGTTGAGAATTCCATTAAAAATTAAAATATTTGGTTAAAAATGTATGTATATTGTCAGAAAATAATCTTTGTGGTAGAAAATTAATCTTTTTGGTTTAAAATTCATTTCTTTGGCTTGAAAATCAGTTTGGTTCATTAAAAAACAATTTTTTAAAGTGAAAATTTAATTATTTCATGCTTGGTTGAACATCAATCTTCTTCAGTTGAAAATTCAACTATTTGTTTGAAAATTATTCTTTTTCGGTAGAAAATTAATCGTTTTTATTGAAAATTCATTTCTTTGGTCGAAAATCAGTTTTTTTTTAATAAAAATTAATTTTACAGAGAAAAAATTCAACTAAATTTGTCGTCAAAATTTCTCTTTGATAGACATTTAATCTTTTTGGTAGAAAATTCATTTGTTTGGTTTGAAAAATTAACTATTTGGTTGAAAATTAATTTTATTTGGTTAAAAAATTATTTCTCTAACTGAAAGTTAAACTATTTTTATTCTTTGTTGAAAATTTATCTTTTTTAGCGGAAAATTCATCTATTTTGCTGAAAATGTATCTTTCTTTAGTGGAAAACTAACCCTTTTGGTTGAAAATTTATGTACTGTGTTGAAACTTATTCTTTTTTGGTTGAAAATTATTCTTCTCGGTTGAAAACTTCATTTCGTTGGTTGAGAATTAGTTATTTTTTTATTGAAAATTAATTTTTTCAACTACAAGCTTAACTATTTCATTTTATGGCGACATTTTTTCATAGACATTCAATGTTTTTGGTCGAAAATTAATTTGTTTGGTTGAAAATTTAACTATTTCTTCGAAAATTTCTTGTATTTGCTTAAAACCTTATTTGTCTAACTGAAAATTAAATTATTATATTTTTTATTGAAAATCTTTTTTAGTTGAAAATTCATCTATTCTGTTAAAATTTTGTCTTTTTATGGTAGAAAGTTAACCTCCTTGGTGTGAAATTCATGTATTTTGTTAGAAATTATTCTTTTCTACTAGAAAATTAATCTTGCGGTGAAAATTTCATTTTTTTGGTTGAACATTAGTTTTTTATTCGAAATTAATTTTCTTAACTAAAAATTTAACTATTCCATTTTTCGTCAAAAATTTTTTTTGATATTTAAATTTTTGGTTGAAAATTCATCTGTTTTGCTCAAAATTTAAATGCTTTGTTGACAATTTATTTTATTTGGTTAAAAACGTATTTCTCAAAGTTAAGATTAAACTATTACATTTTTTGTTAAAAATGTATCTTTTTTAGTTGAAAATTCATGTATATTGTTAAAAATTATTCTTTTTTGGTAGAAAATTAATCATTTTGGTTCAAAAACTCATTTCTTTGGTTAAAAAACAGTTTTTTAAAAATGAAAATTAATTTTTTAAATTAAAAATTTAACTAAATTTGTCGTCGAAATTTCTTTTTGATAGAGATTTAATTTTTGGTGTAACAATTTTTTTGTTTGATTGGGAAATTCAACTATTTCGTTGAAAATGGATTTTATTTGGTTGATAACTTATTCCTCTAAGTGAAAGTTCAACTATTTTTATTCTTTGTTAAAAATTATCTTTTTTAGCTGAAAATTCATCTATTTTGTTAAAAATTTGTCTTTTTTCGGTAGAAAACTAACCTTTTTGGCTGAAAATTCATGTATTTTGTTTAAAGTTATTATTTTTTTTAATAAAAATTAATCTTTTTGGTTGAAATTTCATTTATTTGGTTGAAAATTATATTTTTTTTATTGAAAATTCATTTTTTCAACTACAAGTTTAACTATTTCATTTTATGGCGAATTTTTGTTTATAGGCATTAAATGTTTTTGGTAGATAATTGATTTGTTTGATTAACTATTTCGTTGAAAATTTCTTTTATTTGCTTAAAAACTTATTTCTCTAACTGAAAATCAATTATTATATTTTTTATTGAAAATTTATCTTTTCTAGTTGAAAATTCATCTATTCTGTTAAAATTTTGTCTTTTTATGGTAGAAACTTAACCTCTTTGGTTTAAAAGTCATGTTTTTTGTTCCAAATTAAGTTTCATTTCTTTGGTTGAAAATTAGTTTTTTTGTTAAAAATTAATTTTCTGAACTAAAAATTTAACTATTCCATTTTTCCTCGAAATTTTTTTTGATATTTCAATTTTTTGTTGAAAATTCATCTGTTTTGTTCAAAATTTAACTGCTTCGTTGAAAATTTATTTTATTTTGTTAACAACGTTTTTCTCAAACTTCAGATTAAACTATTGCATTTTTTGTTAAAAATGTATCTTTTTTAGTTGAGAATTCATGTATATTGTTAAAAATTATTCTTTTTTGGTAGAAAATTAATCGTTTTGGTTGAAAATTCATTTCCTTGGTTAAAAAACAGTTTTTTAAGAATGAAAATTAATTTTTTAAATTAAAAATTTAACTTAATTTGTCGTCGAAATTTCTTTTTGATAGAGATTTAATCTTTTTGGTGTAACATTTTTTTTTTTGGTTGGGAAATTCAACTATTTCGTTGAAAATGGATTTTATTTGGTTAGAAACTTGTTCCTCTAAGTGAAAGTTCAACTATTTTTATTCTTTGTTAAAAATGATCTTTTTTAGCTGAAAATTCATTTATTTTGTTCAAAATTTGTCTTTTTTTGGTAGAAAACTAACCTTTCTGGTTCAAAATTCATGTATTTTGTTAAAAATTATTCTTTTTTAGTAGAAAATCAATCTTTTTGGTTGAAATTTCATTTCTTTTGTTGAAAATCGGTTTTTTTTTTTAAATTAAAAATTAATTTTTTTAACTACAAATTTAACTATTTCATTTTATGGAGAAATTTTTTTTTATAGAAATTCAATGTTTTTGGTAGAAAATTAATTTGCTTGGTTGAAAATTCAACTATTTCTTTTATTTGCTTAAAAACGTATTTCTCTAACTGAAAATTAAATTATTATATTTTTTTTCAAACTTTATCTTTTTTAGTTGAAAATTCAACTATTCTGTTAAAATTTTGTCTTTTTATGTTAGAAAGTTACCCTCTTTGGTTTAAAATTCATGTATTTTGTTGAAAATTATTCCTTTTTACTAAAAAATTAATCTTTGGGTGAAAATTTAATTTTTTTGGTTGAAAATTAGTTTTTTTTTTATTAAAAACTAATTTTCCTTACTAAAAATTTGACTATTCCATTTTTCGTCGAAATTTTTTTTTATATTTAAATTTTTAGTGGAAAATTCATCTGTTTTGTTCAAAATTTAATGCTTGGTTGAAAATTTATTTTATTTTGTTAACAACGTTTTTCTCAAACTTCAGATTAAACTATTACATTTTTTGTTAAAAATGTATCTTTTTTAGTTGAAAATTCGCGTATATTGTTAAAAATTATTCTTTTTTGGTAGAAAATTAATCGTTTTGGTTAAAAATTCATTTCTTTGGTTGAAAAACAGTTTTTTAAGAATGAAAATTAATTTTTTAAATTAAAAATTTAACTAAACTTGTCGTCGAAATTTCTTTTTGATAGAGATTCAATCTTTTTGGTAAAAAATTTATTTGTTTGGTTGGAAAATTTAACTATTTAGTTGGAAATGGATTTTATCTGGTTAAAATCTTATTTAAACTATTTTTATTCTTTGTTAAAGATTGATCTTTTTTAGCTGAAAATTCATCTATTTTGTTGAAAATTTGTCTGTTTTTGGTAGAAAACTAACCTTTTTGGTTGAAAATTCATGTATTTTGTTAAAAATTATTCTTTTTTGGTAGAAAATTAATCTTCTTGGTTCAAATTTTATTTTTATGGTTGATAATCAGTTTTTTTAAATTAAAAATTAATTTTTTTAACTACAAGTTTAACTATTTCATTTTATGGCGAATTTTTTTTATAGAAATTTCATGTTTTTGGTAGAAAATTAATTTGCTTGGTTGAAAATTTAACTGTTTCGTTGAAAATATTTTTTAGTTGAAAATTCATCTATTCTGTTCAAATTTTGTCTTTTCATGGTAAAAAGATAACCTCTTTGGTTTAAAATCCATGTATTTTGTTAAAAATTATTCTTTTTTACTAGAAAATTAATCTTTGGGTGAAAATTTAATTTTTTTGGTTGAAAATTATTATTTTTTTTTTATTAAAGATTAATTTTCCTCACTAAAAATGTAACTATTCCATTTTTCGTCGAAATTTTTTTTCATAGATATTTAAAATTTTGGTTGAATATTTAACTGCTTCGTTGACAATTTACTTTATTTCGTTAAAAACGTATTTCTCTAACTTAAGATCAAACTATTACATTTTTTTGTTAAAAATGTATCTTTTTTAGTTTAAAATTCATCTATTTTGTTCTCCACTATTTTTCTCCACTAAAATTCAGCTATTTCATTTTTGTTATAAAATTGATATTTTTCAGTCAAAAATTCAATTATTCATGAAATTTTTGTTTAAATCGTATTGAAAATTAAAATGTTTTTTGCTGGGAATATTAACTATTACACTGTTTGTTTAGTATTCATTTTTTTTATTAAAGATTCATCAGTTTTGTTGTAAATCTAACTATTTTGTTAAAAATTCCCTTCTTCGGCTAAAAATTAATTATTTTTACCACGACTTTTTCAAATTACCCAATCGGCATTGAGGAAAGGCGACACCAATGCTTTTGATATTTTCGTGACACACCTATTTTTTAGAAAAGCATTATCTACCATTTTTGATAAAAAATACAAAGAGAATATAAATATTAAAAATCGTGAATCGGTTCTCCAATAAATAGATCTTTTTTTTCAGTGGGTGAATTTTGACATTGAAAAAGTATGTAGTAAAAATGATCTCAGTCAAAATATTCGACGTTGGTCGCTGGTTTACCAATTAATTATTATCTTCACTAAAGATTAGCCTCGATGCCGCGACCCTCATAAATATCGGTATTTTTTATATATTTCCACGTCCCTTAAGCCGATTTCCTTTCTGCCGATGCCTTTGAAACATTTATGCCGAACTCTCAGCGCCTGCAGCGAAATCCTCAGCACCTTCTTCCTCTCACCCTCTAAGCTGGGAGATTAAAGACGTTTCTCGTCTTCTTTTTATACAATTCCAGCTACCGCATCTATTTGCACCATCCTAAATTGAAGGCAGATTAATATTTGTCATTTCGAAATATTCACAACTATTTTTGACTTTAAATACTCATTCTATTTTTCATCGTAGCAAATTAATTAGAACTGTAGCATTACAATGTTTCCCCTCAATTTTATTTAGGATCAATATTTTAATATTAGGGAAAGAAATATTGGCACGTCTTCATTCCTGGAATAGATGCATAATCTACTTTGTGAGAGTCGATTGTGTCACGAAAATAGTCTTTTTAGGGTTTGGTTGCACTTTTTCCTTTGGGATCCCCTCAAACTTGAACCACGCCTATCTCATGAGATCCAAACTATCCCAAGGATCTTCACTTATTTTTGGGGATCCCCTCATCCCACGGGATTTAGACTAACCCTTGGGACCCCTGCTGCTATCCCACGTGACCCCTCTCTCCCACGGTACTTCTATTATCCTTCAGGACCCCCCTCATCCAAGGTGGCCCCACCTATTCCTTGGAATCTAACCTATCTCATGGAACCACTTCTATCCTTGAGGTACTCCCTTATCACACGGGACTCACTTACTTATCGGAACCCCCTATCTCTCGCAAATTCTCTACCCTACTGAACCCCTTCTATCATCCAGAACCCCCCTCATAGCAAGGAATTCAACTTATCTCGAGAAATACCACCTATCCTTCGGAACCCTTCTATCCAGCGGTATCTTTTCTATCCTTTAGGACCCTCTTATCTCACCTGGTTCTACCTAACCCTTGATTATAAACCTATTCCATGAAACCCATTTTGATTCCAAGGAACTTCTTCTATCCAGGGAAACCCTTCTATCCCATAGTACCTCTTCTGTCCTTCAGGACCCCCACATCTTGCAAGCCCCACCTATTCCTTGAGATCACCCACTATCCTACGGTACTTCATCTATCCTTCAGGACATCCCTTATCGAACGAGACTCCACTTATCCCTTGGTACCCGCTTATCCCTTGAGAACCTTATGTCCCACGTGAACCTACTATACCTCGGAACCTCTTGTTCCCACAGAACCCACTCTATCTATCAGGATTTCCACTAACCTATGGGACGTCACCTATTCCTTTTGGAACAACTTTATTCCATGAAGCTCTTTTTCTTCTCTAGTGCTCCAAACTTATCCCTAACCCTCAGAGTCCGACCCATCCCGAAAGCCCCCTTTATCCCATGAAACACCAGCTATCTTTTAGAACCGGTTTCTCTCACCGGACCTCACGTATCCGCTGCGATCCAAAATATCCCTTCCCCCATGAAACGGAACCTCACATTTCGCTTGGGACTAAACCTATTCCACGGAACCTCAATCGTCTATTGGGACCCCCTTTTTCCTTCGGACTTCACGTATTCCCTAAACCCACTCCTAATCACACGGTATCCCCTTTATATAACGAGATCCCACCTATACTTCGATATACAACCTAAAACACGGGACCTCACCTATCCCTCGAAGTCCTTATCCCTCGAGACTCCACTAATCACTCACGATTCCCTATTCCGCAGGACCACTCTCTAACACTTGGGAGATAATATATTCCAGAGACTCCACCTGTTCTTCAGAACCCCTCTTTCCCACGGAACCCCTTATATCATTAAGGATTCCCCTTATCTCACAACATCCAAACTATCTCACGGACCTCTTCTTCAATAACCAGAACCCCACCGAGTCTTTGGAACCCCTCTCAAGTCACGGCAACCAACCTATCCTTTGGGGTGCAGCCTAATCTACGGGACCCCACTTATCCCTCAAGAACCTTCTCACACTACGGATCCAAACCCCTATTCTATGGAAACCGTCTATCCTTAATTGCCCGCCTTATCTCACAGGACCCAAACTAATCTTTGGGATCATTACATCCCAGAGGCGACTCCCCCTATTCAAGAAGACCGCACCTATCCTCGAGACTCCAGCTATCCATCAGAACCTCCCTAACCTACTGAACCACACCCATCCCTCAGGAGACAAACTGTCCCATGGAACCCCACCTACCCTTAGGACCCCTTCATCTTTTAGGACTCCATCTATTTTTCCGGATCCTTCATACCCGACAAGACCTCCTTTATCCTTTGGGATTTCATCTATTCCTAGAGGCTCATCTATCCCACAGGAATCTACCTATTCCTCGGGACGCCCTATAATATATATATATATATATATATATTAAAATAAAAAGTTAAACAACCACCGCAGGGTCCCACTAAGAGCAACTGCCATCCAACAAAATGTCAATAGCCCCCAGTAGCACCGCGATAAATCACACCTATGGCCACGTCTCACAACCGCGAGATGGGTGGTCATAGGCAACGACAAAATCACAACGACATGCCGGCGAAACCCTCGTGTGTCTTGAGGACACGAAGCGACCCAAGGATGACAGCTTTCTGCATCCATCTCGCAAGTGCCTTGGCATATTTTTGGCACGCGGGTATGGCTTTAAGGTTACGAACCAGTGATAGTTTCGCACCTCCGAGAGCACCTATCACAAGGACAATTACTTGTACCGAATATTTTGGGTACAGTCGTTGTAGCTCTCTTTTAAGGTCTTGATACCTCTCCTCTTTTTCTTTCTCCTTTGCAGTAATGTTGTATTCGGACGAACCCGAGAATTCGATCACGAATATAGTTCGTTTCTCGAAGTCTTGGAGAACAATGTCAGGCCTCGAAAGCGCAACGGAGACTGCTGCCCGAAAATCGTAGTTCCATAAAATTTGGCACTTCTCGTTTCGGACAATCGACTCTATCTCCTTTGGAGCATTCGGCAGGGCAGGGTCGCGGCCAACACCGTAAGAGCGACAAAGATGGTAATAAAGCACTCTTAGGGCCGTTTTTGAATAAAATATCGTGTGTCATTCGACGGGAACCCTTTGACGGACTCGTACACAAAACATCGGCCTCGTCGCGTCAAAGATGTGGTTCCCGTCTCATGACACAATATACTATTAGAAATAAGGTTGATAAAATAACAAATTTGATTGAAAAAATTGCTTTAATAATTTCAGCTTATCTTGAAATAACTACTTAAGTACTTAGTGCTCGCTCATAAACTACATTAGGCGTTTTTTTTTTTTGAATAAAGATTAAAATAAAATTTCCATGAAGTCCAAAATGATCCAACGATATAATCAAAAGAATAATATGTTATATTATGATATATTATTCTATAATTATTATATTATTATCGATTACCTATTCGAACTCGGAAGTTCATCGCCTCATCTACCCGAAACCGCCACGCATCTCTATCCTGTGCATCCTCCATCCAGTTTAAGTAATCATGTCCTAGTTCTTTTAGATTATCCCTTACATTTTTCTCCCATCTGTTTCTCGGTCTGCCTAGAGGTCTGTTACCCACCCATCTTAATTTACGCGCTTTCATTACACTATTAATATTTGCTGACCCGTAGAGAGCGTGCTGCTCATCATTATGCAGTTTTCTCCATTCACCAGTCTCTTCGTCCCTCTTTGGACCATAGATTTTTCTAAGTACTTCATTTTCAAAAACTCTAAACCTATTCTCCTCTCCTTTCGTCAGCGCCCACGTTTCACACCCGTAGATGACGACCGCCATTATTATTGTTTTGTAAATTCTTACTTTGATGTTTCTAGATAGCAATCGCGATTTTAGTGGTATGTTTGCTGCATGATAGCACCCATTGCCACCGTGCAGCCGCGCGTTTATTTCCGTTTTAACATTATTTTTACTAGTTATAATAGATCCGAGGTATTTAAATTCGTTAACCCTTTCGAATTTCATATTTCCGGCCATTATATCCCCGCCTACATTACTTTGTTCGGATCTGACGACGGTCATATATTTTGTCTTCGATTCGCTAACTTCCAAACCAATATCTTTGGCTTTTGTGATTAAGATTTCTGCATTTTTAGCTAAGGTTTCTTTATCATCCCCTAGCAAGTCGAGATCATCCGCATACCCAAGAATTTGTATTATCCCATTGAGGGTAGCACCGGTCGGATTCACTTGTACTTGTCTCACCACATATTTTAAAACTAAGTTGAAAAGGACGCACGGATCGAAAACTCTTCAGATAAACTTCCGTTTGCACGTATCCTACCCCTACTGCCGCTTAAGCAAATTTCGCTAAGTCTAACTAATTTTCTTGGTACACCCAAGAACTCTAGGATCCAGTACATTCGTGCACGTATAATAGAGTCGTAAGCTTTTTTGAAATAGATAAATAGCTGATGCACTACTTCATTAAATTCCCATTTCTTTTCTAACAGTTGTCTAATTGTTAACATTTGATCGCTTGTAGATCGGTTTCGGCGGAATCCACACTGGTAATCCCCAATGATTTCCTCGGCAAAAGAAGTTAGTCTACTTAAGATTAAATTGGACAGGATCTTCTAACACGAAGGCACAAGTGAAATTCCCCGATAATTGTTACAGTTCGTTTTATCGCCTTTTTTAAAGATAGGAATAATAATAGAGGTATTCCAATCCTCCGGCATGCGTTCTGTTTTCCAAACTGCGCGTATTAATTTACAAATTTGCCTTGTGAGGCAAGGGCCTCCATTTTTTATCAGTTCTGACGGTAGGTCGTCGATGCCCGCGGCTTTGCTATTTTTTAACTTCTTTATGGCCATTTCTATTTCTATATCAGTAGGATCATCAATTAATAGATCGGCAGTGTGGATTTCACCGAGATTACCTTCAACGGGGGCTTCGCGTACATTTAATAACTTATCGAAATAGTTTTTCCATAAATTCAGTCTCTGTATCGCATCGGCTACTAGATTGCCATTTTCGTCCCTCATTACTTGCGTTCTACTTTGAAAGCCTTTCCTTATAAAATTGATTCCCCTGTCTCACGCGGGTTATTTTGTTTATTATGCGTTTCTATTGCTAGTATTTTATTCTTTTCCCACTCCCTTTTCTTGGATCTATAAAGCCTATTTGTACTTTTACTAATCTCGAGATACTTCTTATGTGTTTGATCGCACTTATTTTGTAAACTAATTAGTTTGGCCTGCCGACGTTTTTCAAACCAAAATTTGCACTCTTTGTCAAACCATGGTTTGCTTTTGGTTACATTTTTTAAACCTATCTTAAGTTTCGCGGCTGTCTTTATCGCGTTTTTCATATTGCTCCATAAAGTTTCCGGGTCCTCCTCGTAATCATCGTTATCGTCTCTCTGTTCTTGGAGAGCGTTGAAACTATTAGAAATCTCAACTTGATAATTTAATGTTTCTGTTGCTGTTTTGAACTTATCTATATTGAAACGAACTGTTGGCTCTTTGCGGCTTGTTTTCTTACTTGACGCTAGCCTAGATCTTAGTTTTACCATTACAAGAAAGTGGTCTGAATTTAAATCCGCTCCCCTGTACGATCTTATATCGAGAATGTTTGTATGACGTCTTCTGTCAATTAGAACGTGATCAATCTGATTGTGAGTGATGCCATCTGGTGATTTCCAGGTGGCCTTATGTATATTTTTATGCTTGAAATATGTGCTTTTGACAACGAGGTTCTTTGAAGCTGCAAAGTTTATTACTCTAGTTCCATTATCATTACTGACATCATGCTAACTGGTACAGCAAAGAAACATGTCCAGGGAGATACGTCAATTTTGAGTCAAACATAGCAATCAAAGACAAAATTTCAGTCATTAGCAGTCTAGTTGACAGACCCGTCACACTTTCTGATAGTAAATTTAAAACAAAAAACTCAAATATTGTTAAAAATATACCTAAAAATAATGGTTATCCTATTAATTTCATCAAAAAATATATTATTAAAAGTTTACTTAATCTACAAAATAAAAACCAAGTTTCTAATACTACAAATCAAAATCATAATCACAAATTAGATCTTAATCAACTGATTGATTTACCATTTATTAATGAACTTACAAGATTCTACGAAAGAACTTATCTAGAATTTAATATTCTAATAACTTTTAAGTATGAAAAAGATCCTTTTCAATTTTTCACTAAAAACAAAGATAAAACTCTAACAGAACTGAAAACCCACATCATCTATATCATCCCATGTGAATGCGGTCGTGTCTATGTTGGTCAGACAGAACGACACTTTAAAGATAGACTCAGAGAACACAAGAATGATTGCAAAAGAGATTCTGGAGGTACTCTTGGTCTCCCACTCACACACTCTAGATCACAAATTTGACTTTTCTAATGCTAAAATATTAGGTACATAAAATAAATACAAAAAACGTAATTTCAAATAAATGTTCCAAATTATAAAACATAGGAAGATAATTTCAAATGTTTCCCTCCACTTTATCTAATTTTACAAACACAAGTGGCTCTAATGATCGTTTATTTTTCCAAATTGTCGTGTAACGATAGACATAACCTCACTCCTGGACATGCAGCCATAGTGATAAGGAGTGCTGCCTAAAAAAGTTTATTTATTTAACACAAGAATGCACTGCATGTCCAGGAGTGTATGTGTTTTTTCACATTATTTTCAACTTCTCGTAAGTAAATTAATAATAAATTTTAAACCATTTAAATCTCCTCCTGTCCAACAAACATATCGCTAAGTAATAGTGTTTCATGCACCTAGGGGGAGAAAAAGTGCCTCTCCCCCTTGGCGCATACGATATTTTTATAACAAATGGATGATTTCAGACATTTTTCGAAATACAGTCATTATTTCAGTCCATATTAGATTTTGAATAAACAAGCAGAAAATTTATGTTAACTTATTCCAAACTATCAAAAATTGAATAACGAATTGCCGGATTCAATTTAAAAATGTCTACAAATTTGCGGAAATTTATGGAAATTTTCGGTCATTTATGGTAATTTTCCAGGTAAATATGGTAACTTACCATAAATTACCCAAACTTCATTTTTTGGAATATACATAAATTTCCAGAAATTTATGAAATTTTTCTGGTCATTTATTGTAATTTCAGCCGGTAAATATGGTAACTTACCATAAATTACCCAAAATTCATTTTTGAAAATTTCTGGACATTTATGAAAATTTTCGGTTATTGATGGTAATTTTACCGGTAAATATGGTAACTTACCATAATTTACTCAAAATTCATTTTTAACCATTTCTATAAATTTCCGGAAATTTATGAAAATTTTCGGTAATTTATGGTAATTTTACCGGTGAATATGGTAACTTACCATAAGTTACCCAATATTGATTTATAAAAATTTCCATAAATTTCTGCAAATTTATTAAAATTTTCGGTCATTTATGGTAATTTTACCAGTATATATGGTAACTTACCATAAATTACGCAATATTGATTTTTAAAAATTTCCATAAATTTCTGGGAATTTATGAAAATTTTCGGTCATTTATGGTAATTTTACAGGTAAATATGGTTACTTACCATAAATTACCTAAAATTCATTTTGAAACATTTCCATGAATTTCCGGAAATTTATGAAAATTTAAAATTTATTTAAAATTAAAAAATTTATTTAATGGTATATACGGTATATATATATATATATATATTTATTTTGAAACATTTCCATAAATTTCCGGAAATTCAAGAAATTTTAAAATTTATTTAAAATTAAAAAATTTATTCAATGGTATATACGGTCATTTATGGTAATTTTACAGGTAAATATGGTAACTTACCATAAATTACCTAAAATTATTTTTTTAAGTTTCCATAAATTTCCGGAAATTTATGGAAATTTTTTTTAATTTACGGTAATTTGATCAGTTATATATGGTAACTTTCCATAAATAACCGCAACATTCTATTATCTGAAACTCAAATCCTCACAGTTTTTACGGTGAGTGGACTGATATTCATAAAATGCGAGCTCATAAATGTATAATTTTCATTATTCACCTCTGACGTCACTTTTCAGTCCCTAGGGAGTAAAAAGTACTTTTGCTCTCGAGGGAGTAAAAAGTAGAGCTTTAGCTCCGCTTCATAGCCGTCGAAAAGAGCTGAAATCATGCATGCGTCATAAAAAATTATTTTTGCTTCCTCATAGAGGAAGCTTTGTAATGGTAACATTTTCCAAAATTTTCAAATTCATTTAATTAAACCTTCCTCAATTTAAAAATGTATAATACAATGTTCTAAACAATTCTCCGGATGTGTGGGAGTGTGTGGATGTGTGTGTGTTGATGTGTGTGTGTGTGTGTGTGTGGATTTCACACTTTTTTATGAACACGTTAACTTGAAAACGGTTGCAGATAAATTGATGAAATTTCAAGGGCTCCTTTTCACCACTAATGTCTTGAAACTGACCAAAGGATTTCTAAAAATATTTATTGCATTTTTTTGTTGACTCAATAATATTTTAAAAGTCGGTTTTTCATTTTAAAACTTCTTTTATTAGCATAATTCAAAGTTGATCCAAGAACAGAAAATATGTGTTAATTCGAGACGAATCGATTGACCTATAATATTAATACATTTTATCAAAGAGTAGGGAATTTATAGTAACTTATATATTTTTTAAATCGGGTTTTTATAGTAAAAATTTTTTCATTAACATAATTTAAAGTTGATGCCAGAACAGAAAATATGTGTTAATTCGAGGCGAATCGACTGACCTATAATATTGATCAGTTTTATTGGAGAGTAGGGAGCTATGGTAATGCATAATATTTGAAAACACGGTTTTTATAGTAAAACTTTTTCCACTAACATAATTCAAAATTGATGCAAGAACGGAAAAGATTTCTTGATTCGAGGCAAATCAATTGATCTATAATATTAATACACTTTATTGGGGATTAAGGAAGTTATGCCCATTTATAATATTTGAATCATCTGTCACTCAGAGAAGAAGTTGTTTTGAAACAAAAGCATCGTCCTCTTACCTGTTTTGTTTTGAACGACGTGAATATATTTTTGACACAAATATCATTATTTGGCTGCAAGATTAGGTGAAGTTAGTAGCTTAAGGAAAATTTTTGCTGCGAGAGGATTCCTGTTGAGACAAATGAAAATCTTCTGAACCTTAAATTTAAGAGAAAATTCCATTGATGTCAAAAAAACTTCCTTTCGCCACAAGAGAACATTTTTTCAAAGTGGTTTTAAACAGAGAAACTTTTTTCATCTACATAATACAAAGTTGACGCACGAATAGAAAAGACTTTTTGATCATGAATTTCCAAATAGAATAATTCTGACAATTTTTGTAAAGAAATCATAAAGCTGGGAAAGGGATAGGGTGCGACAGAATTTTTCCCTTCTCTTTTTCCAGCTCAAAAAATTATCATTTCTAATACAAAATTTGATTTGTCTGATTTGTCTTCGTATTTGAAAATTTTGTTGTATTCTTTTGTAATTTTGTATTTTGTTGTAAATTAATATTTTTAAATTGATCAAAATGAAGACTTTGGTTTGTTTATTATGGAGAAAAATAACTAATGCTTCCTCTATGAGGAAGCAAATACATTCGATAACGGGAAGCAAAGTGCTCGTGTAATGAACACCATATAAATACAAAGAAAGTGGACACAATTGAGATCGAATTCACAGCTAGTTTGTTAGATCACAATGTATCTTTCCGAAAAAAGTATTCCTGATGAGGCTCAACGTCGTTGAGCGAAAGCTTGTTTTTTATTAAATATTTTTAACAAAATTAGTAGATCAATCATCGTCATTCTACCGGCAAACTAAATCAAACTAACGCTAGTCAACAAAACAAACATCTTTCCAATAAAAATATGAAAGTTAAACATTTTACATACTATATTGAATGGGCTCTGAACACCTTTTTTAGGCGCATGTCACCTATTCTGTCTAATTTTTATTTCAGGAAACTGAAGTTTTTTTAAAGTCTCCTCTTTCGTCTTAGAGGGTACTCTGGACGTTAGAGTTGCGATATATTTTGCAAATCTTTGGCTATTTATCAGAGAGGGAGTGTCCCACGTGCACGTAGTATGATATTCACCAGTACACGCGTCGACCGTTTTCATATTCTGTTACCATTGCCATGGCGTATACGAGCCGCCAGAGATTTTCAAAATTGATCGTACGTGGGAAAGACAGGCGTGAGCGAGCAGGAGTCACCCTCTGATGCGAATTTTTCTTCCATTTCCGGTATTTTGGTTAGCATATCACAAAATAAAGCGCCTCCTAAGATGATAAATCTTTTCATCTTACATATAGAAAAATAATTATGATAATGATCATAAATTCAGATTCTTTTGACATGATAAACAAGCTCTGAGCACATCTCGACTTACCTCTGAAATTAAATTAAAAGTTAGGAGGATTTTTCTTTAGAAATAATTCCTTTTGCTACAAAATAATCCTCTTAGCAAGAAACTTCAGGCAGTCTGAATTTTTTGATTAGGAATATTTGTTTATTAAAAAAAATTTTATTGCTTTAACGACATTTTTTCCAAATCCAGATTAGGTGAATGACAATATATTTTAGTAATCCCATCCAAAAATTTCTTAAGGATTTAAAAAAATTTTTTTCACATCAATAAATTCTTTGCACACAGAAAAAAAAACAGATTAGGCTTTGTCTTTTGTTTAATCTCATTTTTCTAAAAACTCATGTTGAGCTTCAGCTATGTTTGACCTTTGGATCAATTTAAAAACTAAAAAACAATATTGAATTGATTTCAATGTTCGTTAGGGTGGTCCGCAAAACCGAAATTTTTCAAACTAGAAACAGCTTTGTTCGGAAAAATTGAATTTGGGGAAGACAAATTTAGGGGACAAAATTATTGTATTTTTGAAATATTTTACCCTCGCGCATTGGGGTCAAAATTAAAATTTTTGAATAAGTTTTTGATTATTTCTATTAGTTAAGAAGCTATTGTGATTTTTCAGTAGAATTTTTGATAGTTAAAAATAATATACAATTATAAATTAACATAAAAAAATTCTCTTGAGTTTGGAAGGTTTCGAAAAGGGACAATAAGCCGATCTTTTTGGATATTATTGATTGCACATTAGGAAAAAATTAAAGTGAGCCTGAAATTCAATCAATTGAAATCGAAGAAAAATGCCATTATTTTGTAATTATACCAAACCATTTTTTTCATGACCTGCAGTGTGTAAAAATCGCTCTAAAAAGAAAAAATCTAAATTTGTACAAAAATGTTTTTTTTTAAATTAAATTAATTAATCTACAAAATAGTGTAAAAAATATTATTTTAAGATATAAAAAATAGTGCTCAAGTGAGAAACTTTTTATGAGCAAAAAGCGCATTTTTAAAAATTTCTAAATTCAATACCAATTTTTCGTAATTTCTAATTTCATATTATTTGTCACTAACAAGAACTCTACTTACAAAAAATTCACTTTAATTTTTTGGTCCATAGGAGATTGGTCAAAAAACAGGTCAAAAACAGAAACTTTGACTTTGATGCGCGATGGTCAAATATTAACAGATTTCAAAATTTTGTTTGGTCTTGATTTGACTTTGGAAAAGGCAAGTTTTCCGCACTAGACCCTTTCTAATTTCAAAAATTCGGATTTTTCGTTCTAGGTTAATAGATTTTTTTTTTCAATTTTTGTTTTTAATTACTGAAAATGACCAAATTTTAATAATATTATACTGTAAATATTAGTCAAGATTTTTTTTAACATTTAAAGAAGAAACTCGATTTTTGTATTCAAATACTATGAAATAAAGAAATTTCCATAGTAAAAAAATTTCAGAGATAATTCTTGTACATGTGAAGATATTTAGAAGTTTTAAAATGATTAAAAAATAATTCAAAACTGGTAAAGATTTCAAAATTTCAAAATAAGTGGATTTTTTAAGATTTTGAAAAAAAAAAGTTTTTACGAATTTTGAAAGGTTTGAAGAGAATACGAAAAGTTTCTTAAGATTCCATGGAAAGTTTCTAATGATTTTTCATTTAAAAAATTAATTTTACGAAAAAATTCTAAAAAATTCTAAAGCTCATATGATTTCCTACAATTTTATGATTTTAAAGAAAAAAAATTTTATTTTGCGAGGTTACAAAATTAAAAAAAAATTAGCAGTTTAAAATAAATTTAGAAGTTTTACAGAGATTCAAAAATAATTTAAAACTTGAAAAGATTTCAAAAAATTAAAAACAAAATGTACATTTTTGAAGATTTTGAACAAAAGCTTTAGAAACTTTTTAAGATTTTTTAAAGTGTTCAACGGAAAAAATATGTTTCTTAACATTTCTGTGAAAATTTCGAACGAATTTTCATTTTTAAAATTAATTTTAAGAGAAAAATGAACAAAATTCTAAAAGTCATATGATTTCATAAAATTTCCAAATTTCATGAATTTACAGAAAAAAATTCAATTCTGCAAGTTAACAAAATTAGACGAAAATTTGAGTAGTTTAGAAGATATTTAGGGGCCATTTACAAATCACTGATACATTTTTCACTGACTTTAAAAAAGTTTTAAAAAAATTCAAGAATAATTGAAAACATTTGAAAAAATCAAAACAAAATGTACATTTTTTTAGATTTAAAGTAAAAGCTCCAGAAGCTTTTTAAGAATTTTGAAAGTTTTCAAGGAAATACAAAGTTTCGTTAAGATTTCTAGAAAAATTTAAAAAAATGTATTATTTTGAAAAATTAATTTTATACTGACATCGGCGTTGCATTACGTAAAAGTAATAGTTAATATTGACCATGAACTAAACAATAACTTTCTAAACAAATTAATTTATTTTGCATTTTCGAACATCATTCATCATTTTAGTTGAAAATGCATCCCTTTGTTTGAAAATTGATTTTTTCAACTGAACATACAACTATTTGATTTTTGGTTAAAAGCTTATATTTTTTAGTTGAAAATTCATGAATTTTTTGTTAATTCTTCTTTTTTGGTAAAAACTTTTGATATTTGATTGAAAATTTAACAGTATTTTTTGAATCTATACTTTCTGGTTGAGAATTCAACAGTTTCGTTGAAAATTTATCCTTTTGAGTCGTCCTTTTGTTCTACAATTTAGTTGAAATTTTTTCTCTTTCTTGACTAAAAAATCCTTTTTGGTGAAAAATTACCACTTGTGTTACAAAATAATGATTCTTTTTTTGAAGATTCATCATATTAATTGAAAATTCATCTCTTTGCTTAAAAATGCAACTATTATGTTGAAAATTCATTTTTTGTTGTTGAAAATTATTTTTTTAAGCTGAAAATTTAACTGTTACCTCCTTGGTTGAAAATGTAAAGTTTCAAGTTAAAAATTCAACTATTTGGTTGGAAATTTATGAATTTGATTGAAAATATATCGATTTATTTAAAAGTTCATTTCTTTGATTAAAAATTGGACTATGTTGTTATAAATTCGTTCTTTTTTTAGTGGAAAATTAATCTTTCTTGTTGGAAATTCATATTTTTGTGTGAACTGAGTGGCAATCCTTTGTATAATAATATTATATAAGTATAAGTCATTTTGTTTAGAACAATTGTTTTGAACAGTAAAAATTGTTGATAAATTATCAAGTTTGAGATGAAAGAGAAATTATTCCGTAGAAAATAAAAAGTTTCTATGTTGAGAAATGCGATATAAGTGAATTTGTTTATAACAATTATTTATTACAATAACGATTGTTCTATATTAGGTTCATCAGTATAAATAATTATTTTTATCACCAAAAATAGAGCAAATTTCAGTTTTATCAATTAAGTTTTTATAATATTTGAAGAAATTGAGTAATTTAATCCATAATGAAAATGTTACTTCATGGAGAGCATATAGCATAGTTTCCATTATCATTACATATATATGTTATGATTCCATGTATTGTTCGGAAAATATAAATTAACAGAACAAAGTCAGTAGTACAAACATAAAAAGATTTTTTTTTTTGTCATTTTTCAACTCGAATCAACAGACTATTTTTAAAGTTAATGAGCTTTAATTTGAAAAAAATCAACATCGAACTGTACTTCATCGATGAGAATTTTGGCATAGATTAGGCTTGTAATTTTTAAGACAGCCATGCCGATTTCAAAGAGCTGTCAAATTCATTTTGGAAATGACAGTTTCATATATTATGACACTTAAACCCCAATTAGGGCAATGTTTAACTTTTATCCACAAGTGCGCATAAAATAAGCAGTAACATAATTTACATTTTCAGAGGTTCCGGATTGTGGCAGAAACATTTTTTTTCGTTGATACATGTCGATCAGGTTGAAAATAAAGTTTTAAGCAAACGTCTCCTGTATTCTTTTGCTAAATGGCATATCGTGTCATGGAAAATTGTTTTAATATTTTAATCAGATGTTCCTGGTAGTGACCAGCAACCTCTCAAGATGCATTGTCCATATTGTAGATGTTCTGAGAATATCGTTCGAAATCACGACAATTAATATGACAATTTTAATATTATTATACAAAATTAATATGCTAATATAATATTTAATAAAAGAATATACCAAAAGACTGCCACAAAATTTATTTAAAAACCATCATCAGATAGAAAATCATCACCATTCAGAGGTTCCTGGTAGTGACCAACAACCTCTGAAAGATGCATTCTGTATTCGAAATGAACCGATATGAAATTTAACAGAAGGATATACGAGAAGCATGCTACAAAATTTATTTTTAAACCATCATCAGACAGAAAAGGATCACCATTCAGAGTTTCCTCGTAGTGACCAATAACCTCTTAAAGATGCATTCTGTATTCAAAAATGAACCGATATGAAATTTAACAGAAGAATATACGAGAAGCATGCTAAAAATTTTATTTTTAACCATCATCAGATAGAAAATCATCACCATTCATAGTTTCCTCGTAGTGACGAACAACCTCTGAAAGATGCATTCTTTATTCGAAATGAACCGATATGAAATTTAACAAAAGAATATACCAGAAGCATGCTACAAAATTTATTTTTAAACCATCATCAGATAGAAAATCATCACCATTCAGAGGTTCCTGGTAGTGACCAACAACCTCTGAAAGATGCATTCTGTACTCGAAATGAACCGATATGAAATTTAACAAAAGAATATACGAGAATCATGCTACAAGATTTATTTTTAAACCCATAAACATGTATCAAAACATTAGAAATTCTCTCATCATCGAATACCGCTAAGTAAAATCACCGAGTCAAGAATGAACCTTCACTATCAAAACGTTTCACTCTTTCTGGAAGGATTGGGTGTCGAGAAAGATAGCGAGGCCGTTTGTAGAATGTAAAATTCGTAATGCATCGCCGCAAAAGTGGAATAATCCGAGACATACGGGGTGGTATGGTGGTGCGATGGTGGTTCGCTGGTGATGGTGGCAGTGGTTGGGGCCAGACCCATGTACGGTTATGTGTCTCATTTATCAGAACAGATATTATTATAGCTCTGCGCGGTCGCAGCTAGGAATTTTACATACGTAGGAACATTTGTACCTTCGCGATATAATATAAGGACGTAATAATGCAAACTCACATAAACCCAGTAACTCGCGATGGTCCCTTTCCCCTTTTTTCCATATGTTCACTCTTTTTCCTTCTGGCTCTGACTTCCACCCATTCATCGTCCCGCCTTGACCTACCATGGTGTTGGCTATTGGGTCACGTATGGTGGTCTTTTCGCCTCGGTTGTTATGTCATATCTTTTCGAGGGGGAATTTGATAAAAGAAACATCATTCATTAAGTTAAATTGATTATTGCTCAAGTTTGTATTTATTTCAATACTAGCAATATTTTCGAAAATTTATTTTTTAGCTGAAGTTAGATGTAGCACGGGTTCAGAAAAACTTATCAAAACAAGAAACAAAACATTGTTGTAATTATGTATTAATAGATGAAAAATAAATTATTTTAAATCAAATTAATGTACCCCGGAAGAAAATTGTTGTTTGAGATTTAGTGCCTGTGAGTGAGACTAACTGTCTATGAATACTAATTGGATATAGAGTTGTATGTGAATATTATTATAATATTCCAGGGACTATTTATCGAATAGTGTTCAGTTTCCTCCTACTATTTAATTGAACTCACTGGAAATGTATAAAAAGGTGTCTTAAATTTTATAAGACTAGTCACATAAAAATCTATATCCAAGATTCATGGACAGTCACTTGAATTTCAAACTACTTTTGTCCTAGTATGTACCATGTTGAATTTAATACGAAGCGCTTTAAATTTCTAAAATTTCAAGTCAGAATGTATGACATTTTCAACAAAATATTTGAATTTCGAAAACAAAAAATTTCTAAAAAGAGATTCATTTTCAATAAAAGATATTTTCAAGATAAAGAAATAAATTTTTAACGAAATATGTTCAACCTACATGATGAATTTTTAAGAAAATGGTCGAATTGCCAAGCAAAAAATAAATTTAGAAGTCAGTCGAATTTTCAAACAGAAAAGTTGAACTTTTAACAAAAAATTGTCTTTTCAACCAAGAAATATGAATTTTTAATCCAAAAAGAATAAATTCTCAAGAAAAATACTAATAATATTTGATATTTCAACCACGAAATATCTTAATTTTTAATAAGAAACAGTTAAATTGAAGCGAAATCAACGAATTTTGAACAAAATACAACTTTCAGTCAAGTAGTTAATTTTCCACCAAAAAAGATTTTAATTAAAAAAAAAGCAGTTAAATTAAACCAAAGACTACGAATTTCAAACAAAATAGTTGAATCCTTAAACATGAAATATGAAATTTTTACCTATGAAGATGAATTTTCAACCAAGGATATGAATCTTCAATCCAAAAAGGATAAATTTTCAAAAAAAAAAAATAATAGTTGACATTTCAAGCGAAAAAGATCAATTTGCAACCAAATACATGAACTTCCAACCAAAAAGTGGAACTATCATTGAAAAAATTTATTTTCAACAAAAAAAAAAGATATTTTAATAAAAAAGTTAAATTTTCAAAAAAAAAAAAGAATCTTCAATCAAAAAAATTAATTTTTAACAACGAATTTCAACTTTCAACCAATGACTTAAATTTTCAAAAAAAAGGGAATTCTCAACAAAATAGTTTACTTCTTAATTAAAAAAGATTAATTTTTTGGTTCAAAAGTTACATTATTAACCAAAAAATAATGAAATGTCTGCCAAAAGAGATGAATTTCCAACTAGAGATGAATCTTCAAACAAAGAAAAATGAATTTTTAACAAAGTAGTTCAACTTTCAATCAAGTAGATGAATTTTGAACAAAAAAAGATGAATTCTTAATGAAAAATATAATATTTTAGGTTTCAAATCAACAAAATTTTTATTTAAAATTAAAATCAGTTACATTTAACCAAAAAGCGAATTTTTCGACAAAATCCTTGAGTATTTGGCTAAAAATTTGAATGCTTTAGACAACCGTCGACTATGAAACCCGAAAAATAGAATTTTTGACATTTCAAGCGAAAAAGATCAATTTGCAACAAAATACATAAACTTCCAACCAAAAAGTGGGACTTTCGTTGAAAAAATTTATTTTCAACAAAAAAAAAAAATATTTTAGAAAAGAAGTTAAATTTTCAACAAAAAAAAAAGAATCTTCAATCAAAAAAATTAATTTTTAACAGCGAGTTTCAACTTTCAACCAATGACTTAAATTTCAAAAAAAAAGTGAATTCTCAACAAAATAGTTTACTTCTTAATTAAAAAAGATTAATTTGTTGGTTCAAAAGTTGCACTATTAACCAAATAATATGCAATTTCTGCCCAAAGAGATGAATTTCCAAATAAAGATGAATCTTCAAACCAAAAAAAAAATGAATTTTTAACAAAGTAGTTCAACTTTCAACCAAGTAGATGAATTTTAAACAAAAAAAGATGAATTCTTAATGAAAAATATAATATTTTAGGTTTCAAATCAACAAAATTTTTATTTAAAATTGAAATCAGTTAAATTTAACGAAAAAGCCGATTTTTCGACAAAATAGTTGAGTATTTGGTTAAAAAGTTGAATGTTCTAGAAAACAGTTGAATATGAAACACAAAAAAAAATTGTTGAATAAAAGGTTCATTTTTAAACAAGAAAGATGACTTTTGTGCCAAAAAATATGAACTTTGAAACCAAGAAGAAGAAAGCTTAACAAAGTAGTTGAAATTCTTAGCAAAAATGATTACTATTCAACGAAATTGTTGAACCTCGAACAGAATAAAAAAATTTTTTGATAAAAGAGTTAAATTTTTATCCAAATAGTATAATTTTCTACCTAAAAAGATGATTTTTCAATCACATCGTTAAATTTTCAAAACAAAAAAAAGTTAAACCTTTCAACAATTTGTTAATTTGTAAAGCCGAGAAGCCTGTAAAAGTATTTACGCTACAAACAAATTTGTACCACGCCTAGAACATTTTAACATTTTGCATTTCCGATATTCCTCTGAGGCTTATTTTTTGACAAAATGAGGAAATATTATAAAATGTTTAATAATAAAAAAGAAAAAGATACAAAATAATTATTCAATACAAAAAACAACAGAAAATTTTTTTTCCAAGACAAAATATTTCAATAAAATGAATATATCAAAACGTGAGAATACTATATTTGCTAATTTTGATATCTCCGTATATAAACTAAACTTATTTATTTAAAAACCTTACTTCATATTAAATTTTTTGCAAATATTTTTCAGGGAGTATGTTTGTTTATTATTGATTTTCTCTGAAGCCCAAAATAAGGTATATATATGGATCTTACGTCAATGGAAAATAGCAGAAAAAGTCGACCACGATCTTTCGAAATCACTTGAAATACCTAAAGTTAAATTGAAATCTTTTAGAATATTTTTCAATCCCTAAAAATCCTATCAAATTTAAGAAAAAATTTAAAAACACTTAAAATCCGTAACCCATCGAAATTTGTAGAAACAACTTGATATCTTGCAAAATCCCTTGAAATATTTTAAAGTACTAAGACAATCCTGAAAATGTTTGAAAATTTGGGGTCTTCAAAAATTGCTTGATATCGCTTGAAATCTTTTAAGATCCATTAAAACGTTTAGAAGTTTTGTCATATCCCGTGAAATATTTTAAAACACATTGAAGAAAAAACAAGAGACAAAAAGACAAAATCATTAAATGCACTAAATCCCTTGAAGTCTCCTAAAATTAGTTTGAATCCATACAAATCATGCATAATCCCTTAAAATTCTCTTATGTTTATATTATTCACCTTCATGATATTCATTATTTAGGTAGTCATAAGTTTGTTCACCTTCAATAATTATGTTATTTGGATGGCGAATCTAAAAATGTTGTAAATGTTTTTCTATCTCCAATAGTTGACCAGATACTTAAACAAAAAGACGGTTTTTATTTTTTCATTGAAAATTGTATATGCCTTTGATTGTTGAGACCGACAGGTTCTGAATTTTTGATTTGCAAAAAATTGATTACAAAATTACAAGTTTAATCGTGCGTAAAATGTTGATCCTTAGCAGATGTAAACTGTTTGGTCCCAACCTATCTCTCTTTCCTGTAAATAGCAGGCCCTGCCGTTGGGGCTCAAAGTTTATAGAGGTCGAAATGAAATGTACTACAAAATTTGCAAAGTAAAACTTTCGTAATGTTGAAAATGGAAAAGAATAAAGCCCAATTCCTAATTCCTGAAGGCCTGAACCATAAACTGGTAATCTAATTTTCTTCAAGAGAAATTCGGAATATTATTCAAGGCTGACAATAACACTTTTCTCATAAGACAAGTTCGAATCGACTTGGCAAGTACCCCCCATCGCCAGTATTGCGATGGTAATGATTTTCAAAAAGTATACAACTTTTTACAACCTCTTGTCAACGGAAAACGCTGCTTGGAATTCAAATTCTGTGCACTCGATGCACCCGAGACGTGTTTTCCTTCGAGAAGAGAATTTTCGCTCGGTTTTCTTGTTCTTTTCTGAAATAAGCATATGCACGAAGGTACGTTGGATGGATCCGGAAAACCCCGGGCCAAAGGGGTGGTCCCTCCTCGGTCGTCAAACCTTAATACATTTACAGCTCACGAGAGCTGCTGCTCCTCTGCTCGCGTTTTGCCATATCCGCTAGCAGATCTCTCTATAGAGTGTATCACGTTTGCGCATGTGAATTTCACATCTACGAGGAAATTTTTGTAATAGTGCATATGTGAACGAGAATGTATCTAAGTGGAAGAAAGATGGCTCAGGTCGTCCGTCCCCAGCGGCTAACCCCCTGATATATCGTTTACGTGTCTCGGCGTGCATACGTCGTTTGGGACACATGCCTTCTCCTCCAGAATTCACCCCTTAACCCCCAACCACTTATATGACGAGGATCTCTCGAATCCTTATTTTACGAATTCACAGGATGCTGGAAGATGTTAAAACGCGATAACTGCTATCAAACCTGACTTTGCTTTAGATAATTCAGTTTTCTTTTCATTTTCAGGTTATTGAGATCAGTGGTGTATAGTGGTGCATGATGATACGAGAATTTCAAATGTTTTGATACATTAGATAGAGTTGAAAATAATAGCCTAAACTTCGCAGTACTAACCACGCAGTTTAGACATCTTGACTTTTCTGTACAACTCTGAAATAAAATGACTTGTTGCCTCATCATCTCCAAACGCAGTTCATAAAAATCAGCCACGAAACATTAAAGAAGGTGGCACAATGACCAATTCTTCCTGGCACAAGCATTACGCCTTCAGACCTTGCCACCTGGCTATCAATCGATTTTGATTGTTACGAGTTTTGTTGTTACGATTTTGGTTCTGATGACAATGAAATCTGAAGTATATAAACCCAGAATCAGAATTAGAGCATCAGTTTACCTGAACATTTAAAGTCGTGCGGAAGCTCTACTAAAAAATTATGATAAAATCAATAGCATAAACTCAGCAGTACTAACCATGCAGTTGAGACATCTTGACTTTTCTATACCCCTCTGAAATATAATCTCTTGTTGCCTAATCATTTCCAAACGCAGCTCATAAAAATCACCCACAAAACATTAAAGAAGAAGGCACAATAACCAGTTCTACCTGACCCCAGGTATTACGCCTTCAGACCTTGCCATCTGGACATCAATCGATTTTGATTGTTACGAGTTTTGTTGTCACGCTTTTGGTTGTTACCATTTTGGTTCTGATGACAATGAAATCTGACGTATATAAAACCAGGATCAGATTTAGAACATCAGTCTATCTACACATTCAAATCGGGCGGAAGCTTTACTCAAAAAGTCAGTCTCTATATGCAATATCGGACGGAAGCTCTGCCTAAGAGCACATAAGAAGAATTTTCAAATTGAATATAGAACACCAGATAGAGTGCGGTCATTTGGAACCAATTTCGAGTGGTCGTCATAAAATTTTAAATATAAAATTAGGATCAGTTTAGTGTTGTGCTTCGGAAATTCAGTCGAACTGACGTCGATCAAAATTTCAATTCCATTAAAAACAGTAAACACCCCACCCATAAAAATCCTTTTGAAAATCCTCATTGTCCACCATCTTCACGCTCAACTACCAGCAGGGGAAACTGACCCTACCTGTCGTGCAATAAACTCCTTTGACAATCCTTATTGTCAACCATTATTATGATCAATTAGCAGGGGAAGAATCGAAGTTACTTGTAGATCAATAAACACCTACACCAGTATCTTTCCCAGTCTTCTGGGATAGGGCTTCTTTCTTTTAAATTCTTAAGCTGGAATAGGAAGGAATAATTTAACATTATCGATTCATTTATAAACGATGTAATATTATGGTAGTAGCATCATCATCAATTGCACGTGTAGTTTTTTGATTTTGGGGAGAAAATAATTGTTAATTTGGAATTAAAATTTCGTATAACAATTTATTTGTTAAAAGATTTTAACTACTTAGATTTTTGAGGAAATTTCAAAAGATGTTCAAAAAATCCAGATATTTCGATAAAAAAACTTAAAAAATTGTTTTTATTTCAGAGAATTTTACAAAATATTGGGGAAAATTCAAGTCAGTTGAAAAGATGGCCGAGGCTACGTGTACCGAAATTTTAGTACGAAGAGTCTGATTTATTCGGTACGAATGACAGGATTTCGAAAATAGGCTATTAGAACCAAAATTTTTGTACAAGTATCCGCATTTTTTTAGCACGTTTAAACAATCCTTTAAAGAATACATAGTTATATTTTTTAGAAGGGTAGTATCCAAATTATCAATGTTTAGCTTATGTTCGAGTTTAAGTTAGAGACTATAACGTGCCGTAGATTTAAGAGAGTGTATATGTATAAGTATTCATAATTTTGTGCCGACCACTGGGCGTAAGATGAAGTATAAACATCCTGGCTTTTTCGAGAATCGTGAACGTGCTTGAAGTCAGTATTACGACGATGCTATGACGTTAAAGACGTGGTCACTCATTTAATCTGATTCTCATTTTGTTTTTTCTATAATTGTTCTGGTTATCTGAATAAAGAGCAATCTTTACACTGACCTAGAAATCTTTTTTATAAATCCCACAAATTTTGGGGGCTCGTCCGGGATTAACGCGAGTTTTCGGGAAAAGTGTAAAGAACTGTGTGAAGGATTAACTCAGTGACAGTTTTCTTTGTGAAAAAAGTGGTTTACAAGTTTGTGAAAGTCGTAGTCAATAAAATGAGTGAAAACGGTGAAGATGCAGGCAAACTCTTGTCTGATAAAGTTGGTG
The DNA here is from genome assembly GCA_932195095.1 of Andricus curvator. Taxonomy (NCBI): domain Eukaryota; kingdom Metazoa; phylum Arthropoda; class Insecta; order Hymenoptera; family Cynipidae; genus Andricus; species Andricus curvator. The sequence goes on along the minus strand of CAKNYM010051918.1, from coordinate 309,038 downwards.
CTTTAAAGCTGACAGAATTGAAAGAAGAACTGAAGAAGAGAAAAATAAAGACGTCGGGTAACAAAGACGAATTAGTTACTCGTTTAAAGACAGTGCTTGCCATTGAAGAAGAAGACGGAGATCAAAATGCAGAAGAAGATGAAGCTGAAGATGAAGATGGAGAAGACGAAGAAAACTTGAAAAGTTTGAAAGAGGATGACGATGGTACAGATGATAGCAGCGATGATGATTCCAGTCATAGAAGTAGAAGACGAACGCAGCATTTGTTGACTTCAAGGATATTCAGGAGACAATGGATACGTTCAGTGGCGATAATTCCATTAATGTAAAAGAGTGGCTGAAAGAATTTCAAGAACTGGCCGAACTTTGCGATTGGTCAGATATCCAAAAAGTTATATATGCGAAGAGACTTCTGAGTGGCCCGGCGAAGTTATTTATAAAATTCGAAAAGAGTGATAAAACGTGGACTAAGTTTAAGAAGGCTTTAAAAGCGGAATTTTCTCAATCAGTGAACAGCCATCAAATCCATATAAAGCTGGTCAAACGCGCAAGGCTGCAAATGAAACATACCAAGAATACATTTACAAAATGTTTGAGATTGCTGGTCCTGCTAATATTGAAACATCAGCGGTGATAAAATACATCATTGACGGCATTCAAGATGCAGAAGTCAATAAACAAATTCTCTACGGTGCCACGAGTCTAAAACAATCAAAGATAAAATTTTCATTATACGAAACAATGAAGGAGAAAATGAAAAGCCACGCTAACAAGCAGAATGATGACAAGACCAAGAAGACGCAGCCGTCGCAAAGAGATACAAAGGACATCAGTACGGAGCAGCAGCCAAGGAAGACAGAGAAACATTGCTACAACTGCGGAGAAAAGAACCACATCAGCGCGGATTGTCCGATGAAGTCAAAAGGAAGAAAGTGTTTCAAGTGCAACGAATTTGGTCATGTTGCGTCTGAATGTTCCCAAAAGAAAATTTCAGCGAAGGACTCATCGAAATCGGTTTGTAATATCACGTTGGCTGATAATGGTAAGCCTCATACTATTGTTAAAATTGTAACGAATGATTTGCGGGCGTTGCTTGATACAGGTTCAGATTTGACACTTATTCGCGTCCAAATTTATGCAAAGATCGGGGCACCTCCGTTAACGGTAAACCCACTGAAATTCAAAGGAGTGGGTGCAAATAATATTACACTAGGCGGTTTTTCAACGGAAATAATTGTTTGCGGAGCATTTTATCAATTGACTGTACACGTAGTATTGAACGAATTAATAGAAACAGAACTTATTCTAGGCCGTGATTTTTTCAAGATGGTAGAATATAGTTCATCAGGAGGGGTCATTACAGGTATAAAAAAATTACCGAAAATTCCAGAAAAAGATTAATACGATGATGAAGTTCCGAGTGTTTACAAAGTTGATCTTTTTAATGACAGAGATAATTTAGATTTAACTTATATTGCCAATCCTGAATACAGAGAAAAAGTAGCACAGATTTTGCATGATTACAAAACCGAAAAAGTTCAAGACGTAGGGGTAAAGATGAAAATTATTTTAAAAGACGATGAGCCAGTGTATCAAAGAGCAAGACGACTGTCAGCCACGGAAAAGGAAGATGTAAACGCGATAATAAAAGAATGGTTAGAAACCGGTATTATACGACCATCAGAATCTGAATATGCGAGTCCGATTGTGCTTGCTAAAAAGAAAAACGGTTCAAATAGGCTATGTGTAGATTATAGAATGCTTAATAAAAAAATCGTGAGAGATCGTTATCCCCTCCCACTTATTGAAGATCAACTAGATTCTCTACAGGGATCGAGAGTTTTTAGTACGCTAGATTTGAAGAATGGATTTTTCCATGTTGACCTGGAAGAAGAAAGTCGAAAATATAATGCTTTCATTGTTCCAGACGGGCAGTATGAATTTTTAAAGGTGCCTTTCGGTCTTTGCAATTCGCCGTCTGTATTTCAAAGATATGTAAATGCGATATTTAGAGATTTGATTTCGAAAAAAATTGTATTGACATATATGGATGATTTGATTGTACATTCCATGGATTACGAGACAGGTGTGAAAAATCTTAAGATTGTGTTAGACAAGGCAAGTCAATTTGGATTAAAACTCAATTGGAGTAAATGTCGTTTTCTACAACCAAAAATTGAATATCTTGGACATGTAATCGAATCCGCAAGTATAAGTCCCTCAGAAGATAAAATTAAATCTGTAAAAAATTTTAAAACACCTACGTGTGTCAAAGAAGTTCAAAGTTTTTTGGGTCTAAGCGGGTATTTTCGAAAATACATTCCAGGATTTTCAGTTATCGCACGTCCGTTGTCCAATTTATTAAGAAATGATGTCAAGTTCAAGTTTGAAGTAGAAGAACAACAAGCGTTTCAGACTCTTAAAAAATTGTTATGTAGCCAACACGTTTTGAAACTGTACAGAGTAGGAGCGGAGACAGAATTGCATACAGATGCATCAAAGCATGGATACGGAGCGATTTTAATGCAGCGAGATAAAGACGATAATGCGTTTCACCCAGTATATTATGCGAGTGTGAAAACCACACCAGATGAAGAAAAGTTTGATAGCTATGAGCTTGAAGTCCTTGCGATTGTGAAAGCATTAGAGAAATTTAGAGTATATCTTTGGGGCATTGAATTTAAGATTGTGACAGATTGTCAAGCTTTTACGATGACTATGAATAAAAAGAATCTTTGCTTGCGAGTACATAGATGGGCACTTTTCCTCGCGCCGTTCAAATATACCATAGAGCACCGACCAGGCCGACAAATGGCACATGTCGACGCTTTAAGCCGAAACCCGTTGCCTGACGTTATGCTGATTGAAGAATGCGATGATAGTATTATTGCTAGGTTGAAAAGGGCTCAGCGTGAAGACAAAAATTTACAAGGTCTACTAACGATGGCCGAAAATGAGGAAAAAGATGGATTTGCGATAAAGAATGGCCTTTTATGTAAAATAGTTAATGACGATGTATTAGTAGTTGTACCAAAACCGATGCAGTCACAGCTAGTTAGGGAACCGCATGAAAGAGGTCATTTTGCGATTAATAAAACTGAAGCGATTTTAAAAAGAGACTATTGGTTTAAAGGAATGCGATCTAAAGTTGAAAAAATTGTGCGAAATTGTATAAACTGTATTTTAGCTGAAAGAAAACAGGGAAAACAGGAAGGTCTGCTTCACAGCATCGAAAAGGGCGAGTGTCCGCTGGATACTTTCCACGTGGATCACCTCGGTCCTCTTCCGTCTACGAAGAAAAGCTACAATCACATTTTCGCTGTAATAGATGCTTTTACAAAGTTTGTATGGCTTTATGCAACAAAATCTACAAGCGCCGCTGAAGTTATTCAACGTTTGAAAAAGCAGTCAACGATTTTTGGAAATCCTCGGCGATTCATATCAGATAGAGGAACGGCCTTTACATCGAACGAATTCCAAGCCTACTGTAAAGAAGAGGGGATTACTCATGTACGTGTCACCACAGCTGTGCCGTGCGGAAACGGACAAGTGGAAAGGGTTAATAGAACACTTATCCCACTTTTAACAAAACTTTCAGCACCAAAGCCTGGAGAATGGTACAAACACTTAGATGTTGCTCAAAAATATCTAAATGCAACTGAAAGTAGGAGTACCGGAAGAACGCCGTTTAATCTGCTGTTCGGAACTCATATGAAAATGAAAGAAGATTCACAGATAAGACAAATTATCGAGAACGAGTGGATCAAAATGTTTCAAGAAAACCGAGACGAAATTAGGAGAGAAGCAAAAGAGAATATATTAAAAATCCAAGCAGAAAATAAAAAGTCCTACGATAAGAAAAGAAAAGTCGCCAGAAAGTATATGTATGATGAATTGGTAGCAATTCTAAGAACACAACGTGGAGGCAAGCTCAAGTTTCATGACGAGTTCCACGGTCCATATCGTATAACTAGAATCATGCGTAACGATCGCCACGGAGTCGAAAAGGTTGGCGAACATGAAGGTCCAAACCTCACAACATCATCGGCAGACCATATGAAACCATGGATCGACGGCTCCCGTGATGAATCATCTGGGAGCGATAGTGATGACAACATCTGAGGACAGATGTTAACGCAGAATGGCCGAGTGTAGTATCCAAATTATCAATGTTTAGCTTATGTTCGAGTTTAAGTTAGAGACTATAACGTTCCGTAGATTTAAGAGAGTGTATATGTATAAGTATTCATAATTTTGTGGCGACCACTGGGCGTAAGATGAAGTATAAACATCCTGGCTTTTTCGAGAATCGTGAACGTGCTCGAAGTCAGTATTACGACGATGCTATGACGTTAAAGACGTGGTCACTCATTTAATCTGATTCTCATTTTGTTTTTTCTATAATTGTTCTGGTTATCTGAATAAAGAGCAATCTTTACACTGACCTAGAAATCTTTTTTATAAATCCCACAGAAGTTTCGAAGAAATTTAAAAATATTTTACGAATTTTCGGAAATAATTTCGAGTTCAAATCTATTCGATTTTTTCCTTTAATTTTTGAAAATACTGCAAAATTAAAAACATTGCCTTAAGATCTTCCAGATTATTTTTTAACACTTGTGGAATTTTTTTCGAATCTTCTTAAACTGTCTCTTAAAATTAGATTTTCAGAATAAAAAATCATTTTATATTTTTCCAGACATTTTAGGAAAATGTTTGAATTACTTTCAAACCTTTCGCAATTCTTAAAAATCTTCCGAAATTTTTGTTCAAAATCTTGAAAATGTAAATTTTGTTTTAAATTTTTTGAAATCATTTAAATATTAATTTAAATCATGGCCCACGGCCATACCACGCTGAAAACCCCAGTTCTCGTCAGATCACTGAAGTTAAGCAGCGTTAGACGCGGTTAGTACTTGGATGGGTGACCATTCAAGAATACTGAGTGTTGTTGGCACATCGTGGGTGTGGTGAACCCACATTTGTAGTTATTTATAACTACAAGAAAACTATCCACCTAGAAACACTACCCGAATCGGGTAGTGTCACGCCTACCCTGAAAGGGAAATTGCTTAATGATATACATACATACATACATACATACATTTAAAATTAAAATTTTTTTTTGAATCTTTTCAAAACTTTCAAATATCTTATAAGCTTACTCTATATTCTATTGCAAATGTAGAAGGATAGTGTTATCAAGATCGAAAAGTATTTTGCCGAGAGGAATCGAATGTGAATAATTATACGAAAATGTGAATATTAACATGTCATATATAGGAAAGGGGGCAGTAGAGGAGGAGGATGTATCAGGAATGAGGAGGAAAGGGTAAGAAGGAGATGGGAAGAAAAGTAGGTTTGGGTGAAGTAAGGGAGGAAAAGAGGAAGTAGTGGCTGTAATCGGCGAGGGTTGAGTAAGTGAGAGGAGGGGTGAGGATGATAAGGAGTAGTTAAATGAAGAGAGTGGGGGGAAAGTGGAGTGAAAGTGGCTTGAAAGTAGGGGAAGTGGGAAGAGAAGTATGGTAGGGTCGAGTGAGTCGGGGAAGAAAGTATGGGAGGAGGTGATGATAAAGGATCGGACTAGCGGAGGAAGGGGAACAGATAGGGAGATTTGAGCCACTACATTAAAATCAGGTGAAATCGAATGTGAATAATATGAAGGTATGAATAGTAGAGAAGTTGAGAAAAATTAGTAGTGAAAAAAGGGAAGTGGAAGGAGGGGAAATGGGGAAAGAAGTAGGGTAGGGTGTGTGAGGAGAAGTAGTTAAGGGGATGAAAATATAGGATCTCATAGATATTTTTATAGTTTCCTTCGTCGTATTTTTTTCTATGAAGAGGAGGGGTGATGAAAGAAGAGGGTCAATATATGAGGGGTTGGTAAGCGTGGTTGGGGGAACTATAAGAGGGCAGTGGTAGTAGTGGATGGAAGCAGATGAGAGGCTGATACGTGAGAGGGTGGATGAGTGGAATTGTAGATGGAGAGAAGGGAGGGAAAGTTGGGAAAGTTGGGGAAGTGAGTGATGGCAATTTGGGAGTGGATAGAGGGGGAGTTTTGGAGATGATAATATAGGAGATGGTGTAGGGAGAAGGAAGAATGATAGAAAGAACGAGAGATTTTAACGACTAAATTAAAGTAGGTCACGAAACACTTTTTTGATCGTGTATGCCGTGTTATACGATGCTTTCATTATTTTGAAAGAATTTGATCTGATATAAGATGAAATCAATAATTGAGGATTTATCACGATGACACTGTCATTTCTAAAAGTTTCTTACATTCTCGGGATAAGATTCTATTTTAGCATTTAGCTGATAATGTTATTACGATCGAAGAGTGTTTTTCTTGGAGAAATCGAATGTGAATAATACGAAAGTGTAAATATTAGCATCTTAAATCTAGTCATCAGGGTTCTGTAGCCCCAGGCAGAAACCCTTATAGTTCGGGTTGGGTGTCCGTCCATTCGTCGTACTTTTTTCTCGGGAGGGGAGTATAGGAAGGAAAGGTAAATAGGAAAGGGGATGGGAATCACGGTTTTGGGAAGTAGGGGGAGAAGTAGCGTATGGAACCTGGAGTGGGGATGGTGTGGGATGGTGAAGGGAAGTTTGTGGAATGGAGGGAGAGGAAGCAGTGATAGAAATAGGAGAGGGCAAGTGAGGCAGGAGAAGTAGCTGAGAGGATAATATATGATCGGTTAGGGGTGGAGGGGAATTGCTAAGACGGGACAGATGGAGGGGGACGTTTGAATGCCTGAATCGACCAGATTTAGACAGTTCGAAACAATTTGATCTCGTATTAGATAAAGCTAATAATCGAGAATTTATTATTACAAAACTGTCATTTGGAAAGACACATAAGATTCTACCTTACCATCTACTTGGTCTATTTTCCTCGAGATTGAAGAAATACATTACTCATTATAAGGATGATATTTGAGCAAATATTTTATATTCAATTTTAAATGCAGGAGGATAATGTTATCAGGATCGAGGAATGTTTCGCCGGGAGAAATCGAATGTGAATAATACGAAGGTGTGAATACTGGATGCTGGATACTGAATACTGGATAGTGTGGGGCCAATAGGGTTACAGATAGCCTTAGTCGTCTCTCCATGGAGTTTGCTTTTCTTTGGGTATAGTAATGCACTAATAAATCAGGTTCAGCCGCGGACCACCATAAAGCATTGCTATGTTTCGATGTCCTTAGGCATTCCTTGGGCGGGTTCGCGTTTGATTCACGCATAAGGTCCCGTGTGTGGCTTGGACCTCGACACTCATAGGACAGGACAACACGTGCCCACCTGAGTCTGTGTTGGTTTATATGTACACATGCCATAAGCAGCGGGCGTGAGAGAACTTGTCGCCAAGGCGATAATGGTTTATTTGTCGTTGGGTACGCGCTCGCGCGCGAGATATGTTCCGGTTTCTTTCCCGTTCTTTCGCCGAGGATTGTTTATTATGCGAATTGAACGACCCGAAGGCGATAAAGATCCTTCCCCTCTTTCTTCACTTTTGATTCTCGAGCTCTTCCTTTTTAGCGTCTCTTCTCTCTTTATGCATTTCTTCTCTCGCTGGGACTATCGTTCCTCTTCTTCAATTCGTTTTCTCTTATAGGATAAGAGACGTATGTTCGCACATTCGCATTTCGCGATGCTTAATCAAAGAGAAACGGATGTCTATTGAATAGAGATGAATAAGTGGGATGTTGTGTTAAGTCGATTCGAACAGCTTGGTGTGTGCTTCAGAAGGGACAGATTCCTGCAAGTGTTTGCATGGTGGATAAGAGGCGGGAATCGTTTCTTCGGCTTGTCATATTGATTTCTATTTCAAACAAATTTTATAATTTAGGCGCTTGGAGAAAGTTAACTGAGTAGAAAACGGAAAATTTTTGTAAATTATTTATTAAGCTCAAATTAATAAATACAATAAAGTCATAGTATGTGAGACCTACCCTCTTAGCTTGATCATTAGGATGGAAAGACTTTGTTCATTGAGGATGGGAACTATGTCTTTATGATCAAGCTAAGAGGGGAAGTGTGACATTCTGTGACTTTTTTGTGTTTATTGAACTTTATTGTATTCTGACTTCACAGGTCTGAATGACATCAAACAGGAAAAATAAGGTGATTTTTTCACGCTAAATAGGGGAATAAATTCTTTCAAATTAAAATAATGTTTCAAGGAAAAAAAGGTTGTTTGAGTTTTAAGTGACTGTCCAAAAACCGTAATTGGATAAAGAGTTTTATGTGACTAGTCTTATGAAATTCCAGGGACTTCTCATTAAATAGTGTTTTATTTTCTCCTACTATTTAATGAAATTGATAGACGGTCACTTAAATTTTTAACAAACATTTTTTTCCGTGTAGGTACCAAATTGAATGCAATACGAAACGCTTTATGTTCCTATGACCTTAAGTCAAAATATATTACATTTTGAATAAAATAGTTGAACTTTTGAATAAATAGTTGAATTTTCAAGTAAAAGTATACGAATTTTTCCGAAGACAGTTGCATGTTAAAAAACAATCGGATTTACAAACAAAAAACCTGACTTTTCAACAAAATACATAAGCTGTTAACAAAATCATTGAATTTCCAACCAAAAAGATCAATTTTCTAACATGGAAGATAAATTTCAAACAAATTACATAAAGTTTTGGCAGATTATTATTTTTAACAAATCAGTTGCATTTGTAACCAAGATGTATTTTTTACCAGAGGAGATGAATTTCTAAATAAATGATACGAATTTTCAACCAAGAAAGATTTTTCAGTCAATAAATAAAAACAATTTCAGGCAAAATGTTAAATTTTCAGGCCAGGAAGATAAATCTTTTAAAAAACCTTGCATTTTTAACCAAATACTTACATTTTCGATCGAAAAATTTAATTTTCTACCAGAAGCAATGAATCCTAAACAAAATACATATATTTTTTAAACAAATAATTGACTTTTCAACCAGAAAAACCGAATTTTCCACTAAATACATAAGTTTTCAACTAAATATCTGAATTTTCAGTTAACCAGTTAAATTTTCAACCAGAGATGAATCTTCAAGCAAAAAAATGAATTCGCAATGAAGTGAATTATTTATATATATTATATATATTATATTATTATTATATATATATTATATATAATAGAATTAAATTTTCAAATAAAAATTCAAATAAAACCCAGTTCAATTCAATCAGAAAGTAGAATGTTAATAAAACAACAACATAATAATTTTGTTAAATTTTACAAGCTGAAAAGATGTCTTTCTCAGAAGAGTTGAATTTTCAATCCAAAAAGTTATATTTTCCACAAAAACAATTATTTGTAAACAAAATAGTTGAGTTTTTAACTAAAAAGTTCAATTTTCAAACTAAACAGATGAGTTTTCATCACAACCGATGGAATTTTGAAACAACAAAAATTTATCTTCAATGAAATAGTTGAGTTTCGAAGCCAAAAACTTTAATTTTGTCGAAGAGAGTTGAATTTTCAACTGGAAAAGTTGATTTTTCAAGAGAAAAATCATTTTTAACTAAGAAAGATGACTGCTCAGGAAAATAGTTGTGTTTTCAACAAAATAATTAAATTTTCAAGCAAGCGGTAGAATTATTAACCGAAAAAGATGAATTTGATTCCAAAAATATAATAGTTGACTTTTCAGCCAAAAAAAAAAAAAAAGAACAGTACCATAACAAAATTTAAAAGGTTTGACATTCATTTGCGTTTTTTTCGGTAAAGAAAGATGACTTTTCTGCGACCAAAGATCAATTTTCAATCCAGAAAGTTGAATATTCAACAAAACAGTTGAATTTTCGACCAAAACCGATTATTTTTTAACAAAATTGTTGAACTTTTAGCGAAAAAGTTTAATTTTCAACCTATAACGATGATTTTTTGACCGCTCAAATTTTTAACGAAACAAGATTAAGCTTCAGCCAAAGTAAAATAGCTGGGTTTCAAAGTCAAAAGATAAATTTTTCAGAAGAGAGTTGAATTTTTAACCAGAAAATTTGATTTTTTAAGAAAAAATATGGATTTTCAATCCAAACGGACGAGTTTTCTATCCACAATAATTTAATTTTCGATCAGGAAAGATGACTTTGTAACAAAATATTTCAATTTTTAATAGAATAATTAATTTTGAACTAAACAGCATAACTTTTAACCAAAAGAGATGAATTCTGAACCAAAAATATACCAATAGACTTTTCTACAAAAAGGATTAATTTCCAACCAAAAATAGTTGGATTTTCTCGTTGTGTTTCATTAATTAGTATTTCCCTCCGCGTAAAGAAAGGATTAGTTATTTTTTCCAATAATAGACAAACCAAAGCCTTCATTTTGAACAATTCCAAAATAGAAATATACAAAAAATAGAAAATTACGAAATAATACAACAACAAAAAATTTAAATACACAGACAAATCAGACAAAGCAAATTTTTTGTATTCGAAATGATAATTTTTCGAGCTGGTAAAGGGAAGGGAAAAGTTCTGTCGTACCCTATCCCTTTCCCAGATTTATGATTTCTACACACAAATTGTCAGAATTATTCTATTTGAAAATTTATGATCAAAAAGTCTTTTCAATTTATGCATCAACTTTGAATTATGTCTATGAAAAGAGATTTTCTGTTTGAAACAGATTATTCAAATATTATAAATGAGTATAATATCCTTAATCTTCAATGAAGTGTATTAATATTAGGTCATTCAATTCGTCTCGAACCAATGAATCTTTTATATTCTTGCATCAACTTTGAATTATGTCGAAGGAAAAAGTTTTACTATGAAAAACCGTATTTTCAAATATTATGCATTACCATAGCTTCCTTACTCTTCAATAAAATGTATTAATATTATAGGTCAATCGATTCGTCTCGAATCAACACATTTTTTTTTGTTCTTGCATCAACTTTGAATTATGTTAACGAAAGAAGTTTTACTATTAAAAAGCCGATCTTCAAAATATATAAATTACCATGACTTCCCTACTCTTTAATAAAATGTAGTAATATTGTAGGTCAATCGATTTGTCTCGAACCAAGGAATTTTGTACATCCTTGCATCAACTTTGAATTATTTTGAAGAAAAAAGTTTTACTATAAAAACCCGTATTTTCAAATATTATGCATTACCATAGCTTCGTTACTCTTCAATAAAATTTATCAATATTATAGGTCAATCGATTTGTCTCGAGTCAACACATCTTTTCTGTTTGTGCATCAACTTTAAATTATGTTAACGAAAGAAATTTTACTATAAAAAACCGATTTTCAAAATATACAAATTACCATAACTTCCTTACTCTTCAATAAAATATATTAATATTATAGGTCAACAGATTCGTCTCGAATCAACACAGCTTTCCTATTCTTGCATCAACTTTGAATTATGTTAACGAAAGAAGTTTTACTATAAAAAATCGATTTTCAAAATATATAAATTACCATAACTTCCCTACTCTTTAATAAAATGTATTAATATTTTAGGTCAATCGATTCGTCTCGAACCAAGGAATTTTTGAGATTTTTGAATGAACTTTCAACTATATTGAAGAAAAAAGTTTTACTATATATAAACCCGTTTTTTCAAATATTATGCATCACCGTAGCTTCCTTACTCTTCAATAAAATATATTAATATTACAGGTCAACAGATTCATCTCGAATCAACACAGCTTTTCTGTTCTTGCATCTACTTTGAATTATGTTAAATAATGAAGTTTTACTACAAAAAACCGATTTTCAAAATATATAAATTACCATAACTTCCCTACTCTTTAATAAAATTTATTAATATTTTAGGTCATTCTATTCGTCTCGAACCAAGGAATCTTTTATATTCTTGCATCAACTTTGAATTATGTTGAAGAAAAAAGTTTTGCTATAAAAAACCGTATTTTCAAATATTATGCATTACCATAGCTTCCTTACTCTTTAATAAAATGTATTAATATTATAGGTCAATCGATTTGTCTTCAATCAACACACCTTTTCTATTCTCGCATCAACTTTAAATAATGAGAATGAGAAAATTTTTACTATAAAAATGGATTCAAAAAATATATAAATTACCATAACTTCCTTACACTTCAATAAAATATATTAATATTATGGGTCAATCGATTCGTCTCGAATCAACACATCTGTTCTGTTCTTGCATCAACTTTGAATTATGTTAACGAAAGAAGTTTTACTATAAAAACCGATTTTGGAAATATTATTGGGTAAAAAAAATGCAATGAATATTTTTAGAAATTCTTCTGTTAGTTTCAAGATATTAGTGGGAAAAATAAGCCCTCCAAATTTCATAAATTGACCTGCAACCGCTTTCAAGTTATCGGGTTCACAAAAGAGTGTGACATCCACACACACACCCGGACAGTTGCTTTGAACATTGTATTAGCCATTTTTAAATTGAGGAAGGTTTAATTGGGTGAATGAAAAATTTTTGCAAAATGTTACCATTACAAAGCTTCCTCCATGAGGAAGCAAAAAAAAAAAGAAAAAAGGGGAAGTTTCCTAAAAACAGGAAAAAATGAGGAATTCTTCACTTCGCACTCGTATGTAAAACCATTCCGAAGATGAACCGATGATTCCTTCGCTTTATCTCGAACAGGTCGACCATCGCTCGGCATTATCGTCAAGGATCTCAAGCCAGAGGAAGTAAGGATGCACTTCTGGTGTTAGACTTGTTCTCTTCTGGCTTGGCTATGGAGGATGTGGATGTTCCTCCTATATCTATACCTGGAGGGAATAGCCTCAGTTGCACTCGGCGAGGTCCGTGGCCTTAGTGGGGGCTTAGCCATAATCTGAAATATATTGGTGCCCGATGTTTGTCCACATCTTGTTGACCGGCATTATAAATCGGCGAAGCGTAGGCATTCGTTCGAGGACATTAGTCAAAGCCGGGTAATGTCGTACGCGATAATGCGCCTGATATCGCCGATGCTCGTGTGTACGTGTTTGTATGAGTCCGCGGCGCCTCATATACCTCAGCAGAATCAAAAGGTCGCGAAGGTCCTTACAAAGTTAGACACGGAGCCGAGAAGAAGATATGAACGGAAAACGCTCGTATTTACTTTAGAGCTGTCGTTTATTTTAGGTTCGATTTAAAAAGATGATTTAAGAATGAAAAAGTCAGGTTTTATTATAATCCACTCTCATCAGGGGGTCGAATATGTATGGTCTCACATTTTCTTTCCGTCGTACTTATTTCACAAGATTCGAGACAAGATACGAGACGAGGCTCAAGATGAAATTCGAGACGAGGCTCAAGATGGGATTCGAGACGAGGCTCAAGACGGGATTTGATGCACCCCATTCTCTCCACCCCTCCCCCTTATGATAATTTATAAAATTTCAGTGAATCCCCTTTCCTCCACTTAAAATGTCATGTGAAAGTGAAGCTGACCCCCCTTCGATTTTTAAATACAAAATATAAATGTAATTTTCCAAAATAATGGCTCGGCAGTAGTTACAGTTAAATAATAACTTGATAAGTTTAAAAATAAAACTGATATTTTAGACTTGACATTCTTTCCCGTATTCCTCTCTTTTCCCCTTTTTTGAAGAATTCTTATTTTTTCCACCTGTTTTTAAGAAACTTCCACTTTTTCCCGCCTTCTTATGCTTGAATGTGAACTGGATTATTAGAAACCGATACAAAAATCTAAATTTTCATCTGGTTTGATTAAAAATTCGACTAGTTGGTTGAACATTTGATTATTTTGTTGAAAATTCAGTTAATTTTTGTTTGAAAATAAATTCTTTAACTAAAAATTTAAATATTCTGTTTTCACATTCTCATTAGAGAAGGTATTAGATTTGTCTAAAATGTGAGGCGGCGGGGGGGGGGGGGGGGGGGGGGGGGGGGGGGGGGGGGGG
>CAKNYM010051918.1:257627-295051 GCA_932195095.1 Andricus curvator | reverse complement strand
CCCCCCCCCCCCCCCCCCCCGTTTTGATCAAATGTCCAGGTTTTAAGACTTTCTGAATCCGGAAAACATGTTTTCGCAAATGTGTCTGTCTGTTTTCAAAATTTTTAGGACTACAATTTTTCTTATACATTTTTTCGATGAAAAAGAATTGCCAGAGTTAAAGCATTTCAGAAATTCAAAAATATAAACAAAAATGAAAATTTTAAGCCAAACAACGCACGATATAAAAAAAAATGTATGAAGGAGAAGAACGTTGCTCTTTAAACACCCTATGAGATGATAATGAAAACTTTTAAAATTTATTTGACAAATCGGAAATTCGCACAAAAAAAATTATGAAAAATAAAAGATTCCATTTTGCGGTCGATCTATGCAAGATACGCAAAAAAAAGGAATCAGTAAAAATTCTCCATCCAAAGAAGATCTACCAATTAGTTATTAATCACTTTCCGATAGGACACGTAATTTTTGTTTTATTCGTAAAAAACAAGATTGAAAATAAAATTTTTTTTTTTGAAAAACGACATAAGCTAAGACAAAAATAAATGGAAAAAACAAGACTTTTTGTTAAAAATTTATATTTTTTACTTTAAAATTCAACTATTTGGTAGAAAGTTCACCTTTTTTAGTTAAACATTCAAACAATTGGTTAAAAATTCAAAACTTAATCTTCTTGTTAAAAAATTCATGTTTTTGTTTAAAAATTAAACTGTTTAGCTAATTTTTTTTTTCAGATAAATTTTTTATGCTGATAATGTAACTATTTCATTTTTGATTGAAGATTGATAAATTGAGAATTGATCTTTTCTGGTTGAAAATTCAACTATTTTAATTGAAAATTCCATTGCTTGCCACAAATTTGAACTACTTTGTTAAAAATTATTTTTCTTCAAAGAAATATTCCACTTGAAGATTCCTAATTTTAGTTGAAAATTCATCTCTTTGGATAACAATTGAACTAATTGTTGAAAAATCGTCCTTTTTGGTTCAAAATTAATTTTTTAACTGAAAAATATAGCTTTTCAATTTTTGGTGAAAAATTTATATTTTTTAGTTAAAAATTTGACTATATGGTTGAAAATTCATGTATTTTGTTGAAACTTTGTCCTTTTTGGTAGAAAATTAATCTTTTCAGTTGAAAATCAAATTATTTTATTATGAATTCACAATTTTATAAAAAAAGTATTTCTTTTTGGTTGAAAATTCAACTACTGTGGAAGAAAATTCTACCTTTGGGTTGACAATTAACTTGTTTTTTTTTTCAAAATTAATCTGTTTCGTTGACAGTTTGCCTTTTTTTAACAGAAAATTAATCTTCTTGTTTGAAAGTTCATTTCTTTTTCGTTAAAAATGCAACCAATTAGTTGAAAAAAATTTTGAGGATTCAACTATTTTGTTGAAAATTTGTATATTCGGGTTGAATCCAACTGTTTTTAATTAACAATTTAATTTTTCTTTAAGTATCAAATACCACATGTTTTGTTGAAAATTATTTTGTCGTTGTTGAAAAATCAACTACTTGGTTGGAAATGGAACTAGTGATGCATTCGAGACGATTTCGAAAAAATTCGAGATTTTCTCAAAATCGTCTCGAATGCATCACTAAATGGAACTACTTTGTGGAAAATGCATTTTTTGTTTGATGATTAATTTTTTTAGTTGAAAATTCAACTATTTAGTGGCAGATTAAGTTCTTTGTTTAAAATTTATATTTTCGGGTTGAAAATTTAACTGCTTTGCAGAAAATTTGTCGTTTTGACTTAAAAATTCAACAATTTGGTAAAAAATTATACTATTTGGTTGGAAATTAACTTTCTCGTTAAATGCGAATTTTTAACCAGTTAAATTAAACAAAAAGAACTAATTTGTAAGAAAATAGTTGAATTTTCAACGAAAAAGATGAGTTTTTAATCAAGCAAGAAGAATTTGCTACCAAAATACGGATTTCCAACCAGATGAATGAAACGAAAACAAAAATTAATTTTTAACAGAACAGTTAAATTCTCAACCAATCAGATTTATTTTCAACCTACAAGAATTATTTTCGAACACAAAAGAAGAATTATCATAAAAATACATGAATTTCATGACAAATAGTTAAATTTTCAACTCATAAAATATAAATTTCCAACCAAAAGTGGAATAATTAGATTTACAGATGAAAAAATTTATTTTTAATTGAAAAAAGAAAATTTTTAACCAAAAAGTTACATTTTCAAAAAAAGAGGTGAATCTTGAAAACCATTTTTTAACAAAGTAGTTTTACCAAGTAGTTAAATTTTTAATGAAAAAAAGATTAATTTCGAACCAAATATTTCCATTGTTAACCGAAACAAAGGATTTTTCCACAGAAAAGATCAATGTTCTGCCAAAAAAGATCAATTTTCAACAAAATACATGAATTAATTTTCAACATACTTGCTGAATTTCGAAGAGAAACACGCGAATTATCTACAAAACAGTAGCATTTTCAAACAATATATGAATTTAAAAAAAAATTCAAAGTGTTAAATTTTAAAACAAAAAAGATCAAATTTTCTACAGAACATTTTAATTTTTCACTTTAAAATATGAACTTTAAGCTTACATGATGAATCTTCAACAAAAACAAAATTAAGTTTTATTAAAGTAGTTCAAATTTCAACCATAAAAGGTTTTGATTTGAAATAAAAAACAGTTGAACCCTGAACCAAACCAGATTAATCTTCAACAAAATAGTTGAATCCTGAATCAAACCAGATTAACTTTCGAACAAACAGTTGCATTTTTAACCAAAAAAGCAGAATTTTATAATAATGTTACAGTTGAATTTTTAACCAAACAGATCAATTTTCAACCTTGTGGTTGCCTTTTTGAACAAAAATGACCCACTGATAGAATAGTTGAATTTTTTATTTTCCCTAATCATTAAAATTCAAATACCAGCATTTTAATCTAGTAATATTTTTAACACAAGGTCTTTTATAAACGGAATAACACAATATTTCGGATGAAAATTTCAAATTTTCAAAATTTATTTATTTTAAACAAAAGAGGACTTTTCTACCATATAACATGATTTTTTAACAAAATACTTGCATTTTGAACAAAATATTTAAATTTTCAACAAATTGATGGAATTTTCAACAAAATAATTGAGCTATCAACAAAATAATTGAATTTTCAACCTTAAAACATAAATTTTCAACAAAAATGTGCAATAGTTGATATTTCAACCACAAAATATGAAATTTCTTTTAAAAAGCTAATTTTAAAAACACAAAGACGAATTTTCAACAAATAAATATTTTTCAGTAATGAAGAAAAATTTTCACCTAAACTGTTGAACCTTCAAGCCAAAAGATGAATTTTCTATGTAAAAATTGAAAATTGTTTGGCAGTTATTCAAAATTATAGAAATTGTCTGACTTTTGCAAGATTTTTTTTCTAAATCCCTGACTTTTTCCTGACTTCTATACAATTACTGTGAATTATTTCTTTCATTCGCAAATTGCCAAAAATTACGAATTAAAAAAAATTAAATGAACATACGACCCCCCCCCCACTTCCGTAACAAATCGTAACAACATCTCTCGACCTATCCCTCACCGTTAAGCTGTTACGTAACAGTTCTTTTCCCCAAAATCCCCTATAATCTCTATATTTGATAACGTAATTACACTCTTTCTCCTACTCCCCCCTTTTAGAAGAATTTCTCTGTTTTTCCACGTTTTCAAGAAACTTCCTCTATTTCCCCTCTTTCCCCTATTTCCTCTTCTTCCCTCTTTTCCCCTATAATTTTCTAAAAATCTCCAATAATCTATATATTCAAGAACAGACTTCACACTCTTTACCGTAATTCCCTCTTTTTCCCATTTTTAAAGAAATCCTCTTTTTTCTCATGTTTTCAAGAAACTTGATCTGTTTCCCCCCTTTTTCCCTAAAATCCCCTACAATCCCTATATTTGATAACGGACTTACAGTATTTCCCCTATTTACTATTTTTAGAAGAATTTCTCTGTTTTCCCACTTTTTCAAGAATTTTCCTCTTTTTCCCGTTTTCCCCTATTTCTCCTTCTTCCCCTTTGCCCCTATATATATATACCATTAAACCATTTCCCTTTCAGGGTAGGCGTGATATTCCCTATAATGTGCTAAAAATCCATATTTCCCTCTTTTTTCCAATATTATCAAGAAACTCCTCCTATTTCCCCCCTTTAGCCTATTTTTCTCAATCTTCCCTATAATCTCTATATTCGAGAACAGATTTCGCACTCTTTCCTCTATTTCCCTCTTTTTTCCAATATTATAAACAAACTTCTCATATTCCCCTGTTTCCTCTATTTTTTTCAAAATCCCCTATAATCTCTATATTCGAGAACAGATTTCACACTCTTTCCCCTATTCCCCCCTCTTTTCAAAACTTCATGTCTTTGCACATGTTTTTGAAAAACTTCCCTTATATTCTCATTATCCTCTTTCCCCTCTGTTCTGCTCCAAATCCCTTATAATCCCTGTATTCGAGAACAGACTTCACAATTTTTTCCCCATTCCCCTCTTTTCCCCCTTTTTGAAGAATTCCTCTTTTTCTCATATTTTCAAGAAATTTCACCATTCTCCCCCTATTTTTCGAAAAATCCCCTATGATGCCTATATTTGAGAACAGACTGAACACTGTTTCCCCTATTCCCCCTTTTTAAAAAAATTCCTTTTTCCTCTATGTTTTCAAGAAACTTCCCTTATTCACCCCTTTTCCCCTTTCCTCCTCCATTTTTCTAAATCCCCTGAAACCTCTATATTTGAGGGCAGACTTCACATTCGACTTTATGAAAAGTACTGGCATTTGCCTGGACATTTTTCCAGGGGAGAGGAAAACTGCAGAAAACCATCATCCCGAGTTCAGTAGGTGTTCCGGCTGTCAAGTTGGGAAGTAGACATTCGATGCCCAACCAGTGCTTCCAATTCTGGTATCTTCTGGGTCCCTTAGCCCTATATCAAAGAAAGAATTTGATTCAAACATGTTTTTGACTGTGGATACAATTCTTCATTCCAAATGATACTAACATCGATTTAAACCAGGGGACAAATTTGCCCACGTATAAAATAAATAACTGTCCTTAAGGGATAAGAAGGTTCACTAATTGAAAGGAACATACATGCCAGGATCCAGGGTATAAGCCTATCTTGCCGATCGACGATAAATCGCTCTCTAATTGGTTGAAAAAATCGACGGATTTCACGATTGCCCTGCAATCGCTTTTGATGACAAACGATACGCATTCGATGCCGATTTTTTCACACCGTTTTGCAATACCGATCGTGTCGAGGAAACTTATAGCCTACACTCAGGATCGTTTGTTTCTGCGAGAGAATTTACCTGCACTCACTTAATCGCGGACTCGAACCTCGTAAGTTAGTCCGACCTTTTCGTGCTGCTTTTGCAATTTTGTAACTTCTCAGCTTGTAGGCAAATTATTGCTTATAAAGTGGTCAGTCGATCACTGCCGATCACCACAAGGGATAAGGGACTTTTCCCGCAGGAACCAGTTATTCCATTTTCAGTCCCAAAGCCTAAGTTGAACTCATCATTTTTATCATGAGTAATACGAGCCCATTACTTTTATACCAGGATTTTATTGAAATATTTTTAAACCATTAAGGGGGTATTTCTATTTGACCGAAAAAAAAACCAATTTTTATTATTGTTTTTTTGTTGACGGTATATAGTATGTGGAATTTGTACGCAAATGGATTTTTTTGGTTCGGAATTTTTAATGAAGCTGCAGCAGGGTCAATTGCGCAGAGCGGAGAGTACTCAGCCGCACGTTGTGGAGGGCCGCCTCGGCTGTGACCGCAGGCAGGTCATAAATGTGTATAATAGAGTCAATGTTCGTCTCAAATAGGTTTTCCTTCCCCAATACGATGTTCCGGAAGCATTTATAGATTTGTATCCAAGGTCTAGTCAAAACTTTCAGTGTTAGGTCTGAATTTCCAGTGTCACGCTACATGTTGAGCAAGTCGTTTTTCTCAAAACACGATTTTTTAAAATGGCTGACATGATTCCGTTAAAACCACTGGACCGATTGAGCTCAAATTTAAAGGATATATTTGGCAGATGTTTGGCTATAGCTATAGTACAATTTTTTTAAGTACGGAGCTATTCAAATTGTGACATTTTCGCGAGTTTATTATAATTTTTTTCAGTTTCTGGGGAATTAATTAATATTATTAATTTAAAAATCTTTAACAAATTATATTACAAGATATTCTTGAATATATTGGCAACGTTAAATAATTAAATAATCAAATAATACTAAAAACATAATTAATCATTTCTTGTATTTGTCTCTAAAGTCTATGAAATTAAATAATAATTCAAATTTTTATTTGATAGTTGAATTTTGAACTAGAAAAGATCTGTTTTCGACCAAAAATGGAATAGTTAATTTTCACTTAACAAATGAATTTTTAACAAAAGAGTAACTTTTAACCAAGTAGTTTTTAGCTTCAATCAAAATTATGAAATTTCAACTAAAATGATGAATACTTAACTGGAATACTTAAATTTTCCACCAAAAAGATCAAGTTTCAAACAATAAGATTAATTTTGAAACATAAAGAATAATTTTCTACAAAAAAATACATATTTGAAGAAAATAGAAGAAATATCAATTAAAAAAGACAAACTTTCAAAAAAATAGTTGAATTTTCAGTTTAAAAAATTAATTTCCTAACAAAAAAAAAAAAACAAAAAAATTCAGCCAAAGTGATGAATTTTCAACTAAAGAGATAAATTTTTCATTAAAATGATGAATCTTGAACAGGAAAAAATTAATTTTTAACAAAATATTGCACTCCGATTCATTTTCAGATTTTTTACAATGACATTCAAAGGTCAATCAAGGCCATTTTAGGGCAAAAATGGCCATTCCTAATTAAATTGACGCTATTTATTGATTGTTCATTCCTGATGCGTGTGAATTTTGTTCTTTACAGGGCAATATTGCACTCAGGTTTTTTCAGGCTTTTACAATGACATTCAAAGGTGGCTCAAGGTCATTTTCTTAATAAAATGTTGATTCAATTAAATTTTCTCTAGTTTTTTTTTCAGAAACATCGTCAATTTATTAATCGCGGCAACAAAATTAGTCAAAAGGTATAATACCTGCGTGTGATATTACATTGGGGTCATTCAAGGTCATTTTACAAAAAATGGTCATTCAAACATTTTTTCTTTTCCATGGTACTTTTTTTTTTAATTTTGCTTCAAATTAAAAATAGAAAATGTTAACAACAGTAGGATATCGCTTTATTAAATATATGATCAAGTTTTGTTTTCAAATTGTAATTCTGAAGAATTAATTATCATGAGTGCAGAAGAAGGGGTAATGATTTACCTTTTAGAAAAGAAAGAAGAAAACTTAGTTGGCGATAAACTGCAATCTAATATGCAAGTGTTAGCACTTTTTCTTCATTATCACAATTTACAAAAAGCTTCTTTTTTGCGAAATGACCTTAAATGCCCTTCAAATAATAGGACAAGCATTTATCAAAAAACTTGACTAATTTTTTTTGCCGAAATAAATAAATTGACACTGCTTCTATATAGAAAAAAAATAGAGAAAATTTCATTGAATCAACATTTTATTAATAAAATGACCTTGAGCCACCTTTGAATGTCATTGTAAAAATATGAAAAAATCTGAGTGCAATACTGAATTGTAGGGAACAAAATTCATGTGCGCCGGCTTTGAATAATCAATAAATAGCATCAATTTAATTAAGAATGGCCATTTTTGCCCTAAACTGACCTAGAGCGACCTTTGAATTTTATTGTAAAAATCTAGAAAAAATCTGAGTGCAATATTGAATTGTAAAGAACACAATTCATACGCTCCAGGAATGAATAACCAATCAATAGCGTCAATTTAATTAGCAATGAGCATTTTTGCCCTAAAATGACCTTGAGCGACCTCTACATATTTTTTTTAAATTCTGAAACAATTCAGAGATGATTGTCTCGGCAAAAGGAATAATTTGTGGGGGTGCCAAGTTGAATTAAAAAAAAATAAGCCAAAAAAAATCACCCTACTAATGGTATAGAACCGTCAATCGAACAATGAATAATCAGTTTTAACTATTTTACAGTATGAGGATACTTTCTATTAAATTCTTTAGACATTTTTTTTTATTTGAGAAAATTAATATAATTTGAAGATTACTTTGAAAGATAAAGTACTGACCATACATTTTTTCCACTTTTTTAAAGGATTCTTTTTTCCTCTGTTTTCAAGAAACTTCCCACTTTTCTCGTTTTTTTTTGCCTAAATTTTTAAGTTTTTTTTCTGTTAAAAAGTCTACCATTATATTTTTGGTCCGGAATTAATCTCTTTTGGTTGAAAAGTCTAATATTTAGTTGAAAATTTAATTATTCATTTGAAAATGCAACTATTTTATTAAAAAGTCACCTTCTTTGTTCAAAAATTTAACTACATAGAAGTTAAAATACTTTCTTAAAAATTAATATTTTTGGTATAAAATTCAACTAGAAGAAACAAGAAAAAGTGAAAAATTTATTTTTTGTTATTGAAGATTAATTTTTTTAACTGAAAATTAAACCATTCTATTATGGATTAAAATTTATCTTTCTTAGTTTCAAATTTCTTATTTCTTAGTTTCAAATTTTCACTTGGTTGAAAATTCAAGTAATCTGTTGATCATTTTTTTTTCTTTATATAAAATTAATCTTCTTGTTTAAGCAATAAACTTTTTGGTTGAAAATTCAACTTTTTGATTGAATTTTTAAATCTCTTCTTGAAAAATAATTTTTTGTTAAATTTATCTCTTTGGTTGAATATTCTATTTCGACAAAAAATTATTGTTTTTTTTTTGTTGAGAATTATTTTTCTTTACTGAAAATGTAAACATTCCATTTTTGGTTGAAAATTGATCCTCATTCGTTGAAAATTAATTTATTTTTCTAAAAATTCATCTTTTTCGTGGAAAGTTACTTTTTGTTCAAAAATTCATCCTGCTTGGTTAAAAATGCAGCTTCTTGGTAATTAATCTGTCTTGGGTGAGAATTAAACTATTTTTTAAGAAGTTGTATTTTTTTAAATCAACTGTTTTTGATTCGAACTTGAGTTATCTTCTGTTGAAATATTAACTATTACAAGTTTCGTTGAAAATTAATTTTTTTTATTCTATTTTATTATTTATTCAATAATTTTATTCGATATAGTTTATTCACTTATATATTATAATATTAATTTTTTGAATAATTTAATATTCTTAAAATATAAATTTTTATCTTTACTACTTGGTCACAAATTAACTAATTTTTTGAAAATTCAACAATATGGTTGTTAATTCGTGTATACTGTTAAAAATTGATCTTTTTTGGCAGAACATTCATGGTGGAAAATTCCCTTTCTTTAAGACTCTCCTCCTCGGTTGAAAATTTAAATTATGTTTAAAATTTTTTTTTTTTAAATTAAGTTTGTATCTGAAAATGTAAATATTTGATTTTTGTTTAAAGTTTTTTTTTATATATTGAAAATACAAATATTTCGTATGAAATTTCTGTATTTTGTTGAATATTTGTCTTTTTGATTAGAAAATTAATCTTGTTTGTTGAAAATTTATCCTTTATGGTAGAAAAGTGATATTTCTTGGTTTAAAATAAACTTTTTTGTTGAAGATGCAACTATTTGGTTGAAAATGTAACTGTTTTTGGTTAAATTTCAATCTTTTCTTTTGTTTGAAAATTCGAACACTAGGTTAAAATGTTATAGATGTAGATTAAATTTTTCAAAAAGGTATTTTATTAAAGTCATCTTTTTTCGTCGAAAAAAGAACTGTTTGGTTGGAAATTTGTGTTTTTGAATTGAACAATCATCTCTTGAACGTTCAACTATTTGATTGTTAATAAAAATGTTTTGCTAAAAATTACTTTTCTTATTGTTTCAAATTCATATTTTTAGTCAAAAATTAAACAAATCTGGTGAAAAATTAAACCCTTTCATTAAAAATTGAACTATTTATTTGAAAATTTAACTATTGTCTTAGAAATTGTTTTTTTTTTTGTTAAAATAAATGTTGTTTGTTGAAAATTCATAATTTTGGTTGAGGTTTCACTTATTTTATTGAAAATCCTTTTTTTTAGTATATTTCCATTGGTTGCGAATTTTTGTTTGTTCGTTAAAAATTTGATTTTTAAACCTCAAATTGAAGGATTCCATTCTTGGTTAAAACCCCAACTTTTTCAGTTCAAAATGCAACTAGTTGGGTAAAAAGTCACACATTTTGTTGAAAATTCGTCTCTTTGGTTAAGGATTAACCCAATTTGTTGAAAATTGTTGTTTCTAAGTTGAAAATTTATTTTTCAATTGCAAATTTAACTATTCCAGTCGAAGTTCTATCACTTTAGTTGAAAATTCATCTCTTATGTTAAAAATTCAACTAATTGTTAAGAATTAGTTAAAAATCAATTGTTTAACTGAAAATTTTACTATTCAATATTTGGGAAACTTCATCTTTTTTAGTTGAAAATTCAACTTCTTGGTTGAAATTCGATATCATTTGGTAAAAATTTGTCTTTTTTGGTAGAAAATTATTCTTCTCAGTTGAAAACTTAACTATTTTTTCGATATTCATTTTTTTCATAAAAAAACTCAATTTTTTGCTTAAATATAATAATTCCATTTTTGGTTAAAAGTGCATATTTTTTAGTTGAACATTTGACTATTTACTTACCAATTTATCTTTTTCAGATTAAAATTCGACTAGCTAGTTGAAAATTCATGTAGTTTTTTGAAAAATCGTCTTATTCTTAATTTTATTGATTAATCTTCTCGAGTGAAAATTTATTTATTTGGTTAGAAATTCAACGATTTTGTGAAAAATTTATTTTTTTATTGAAAATTCAACTACTTCTACTATCTTCTCCTTTCACTCCGCTGGGAATTGAACCACAGGACTTTCGATTGCTGGTCGGTTGCTTTCTCATTAAGCTACTAGAGAGTTTCAAGGTAGTTTTTCAAACAATCGGAAGTTCTGTGATTCGATTTCCAGTGGAGCGGAAGGAGAAGATCTTTTTTCAGAAAAAAATTAATTAAAATAAATTTTAATTCATATTTCCATCTAGTCTAAAAAGACGTTACAAATTTCTGTTATTCTCTGATGATGATACAGGTTCCTTGAAAATAATGCGTGTATTTTCTGAAAAAAGTTTCTTCTCTCGATCTCTCTAGTAGCTTAATGGGAAAGCACCCGAACGGCCATCAGAAGTTCTTTGGTTCGATTCCCAGCGGAGCGAAAGACGAAGTTTTTTTTCAGAAAAAAATTAACTTCACTATTCTAGTTAAAGATTCATCATTTTAGTGTAAAATTCATCTCTTTAGTTACAGATTTAACTATTAGTTGAAAATTCGATTTTTTAAATAGAAAATCACTTTTTTTAACTGAAAATTTAAGCATTCAATTTTCGGTGAATTTTTTTTTTTTTTTAGTTTAAAAGGCAACTCTTTGGTTGATAATTCATGTTTTGGATGAAAATTCAAGTATTTGCTCAATAGTCTATATATTTTGTTAAACATTTTTATGCATTTTTAGGAGTTGTTTTCCCCTCGGTTTCAATAAAAAATAAAATCGTGAATTTACAACTTTTACACTTGACATTATTAGGATTTTCGGCGCAACTATTAATTATATTTCATTATTTCAAAGTGAATGAATATTTAGCTAAAATAGCAGTTACATAATACCATTAAAATATGCGATTTTCTAAAAATATTAATTGTTTATCATTCTAATTATTTCTTCAATTTTTTAAGATTCCTCAAGCTAGACTAATCACTAGGGTGTTTCAAAATTTTTTTTTTTCGAATTTTTATGGGGACACCCCCCAAATTTGTTCGAATCCACCCAAAAATAAATCCATTTTTTTTGTTTTGAAAAAAAATGATATTTAGGGGTGGCGCAAGCCCCATGAAGTTTAACATGTATTTCCCATAAGAAAAAAACACGTTTTTGTAAATCTTATTCAGAATCCTCAATATTATCTCAATCGAGTTGAAGCTAAACATTTCTCTTCAAAATTAGCCATAGAATACGAATAAAATATCACTTTTCAAATATCACCCCATAAGTCTGTTTTATAGGGTCCCAAAGAAACCCCATAAGTGAAAAAATGGGTTTTGCGAGTTTTTGGCGCTGATTACGATTTTTTTGCGGTTTTTTAAATGCGAATTGTTTCTAATACATAAAATATGACTTTATAATAAAAATTAGATATTTTAATGAATTGTTTAAACAATTCATTATCGTTTTTAGCAATTTTCTCATAGAATGTAGTTAGAAAGACGCGGTTTTTTCACAAATTTTCCATTTGTTGTCCAATTTTCAATTAGAGGGAAGTGATAGTTCATCAATGTTAGCAATAGTGATTGTTTAAACAATTTATTATAATTATTAATAATATTATATTTGAATAATACTAGAAAGATGCGGATTTTTTTCTTTACATTTCTGGCTTTTTGTCCAATTTTCATCTGTAGTGAAGTAGTAATGAATTCAAGTTAACAAAGTAATTGTGTAAACAATTTATTATAATTATTAATAATATTATATTTCAATAATGCTGAAAAGATGCGGTTTTTTTTTAATTCTTTTTTTTGTCCACTTTTCATTCGGAGTGAAGTAATAATGAATTCAAGTTAACAAAATAATTGTTTAAACAATTTATTATACTTATTAATAATATTATAATTTAATAATGCTAGAGAGATGCGTTTTTTTTTTAATTTCTGGCTTTTTGTTTAATTTTCATTAGGAGTGAAGTAATAATGAATTCAAGTTAACAAAATAATTGTTTAAACAATTATTTTTGCTAAATCTAATTAATTATCAAGTCACGCCTAAGAAAAAATAAACAAACAGTTGAAAATTTCAGAAAAAACCGCAACATTCTACCGATTAAGCAAAGAGAATATTATCAACAATGATAATAAATTGTTTAAACAATTATTTTGTCAACTTGAATTCATTCCAAATGAAAATTAAACAAAAAGCCAGAAATTAAAAAAAACCGCATCTATCTAGCATCATTCAATTATAATATTATTAATAATGATAATAAATTTGTTTAAAAATTATTTTGTTAACTGGAATTTATTATTACTGCACTACAGATGAAAATTGGACAAAAAGCCAGAAATTTAAAAAAAATCCGCATCTTTCTAGCATTATTCAAATATAATATTATTAATAATTATAATAAATTGTTTAAACAATCACTATTGTTAACATTGATGAACCATCACTTCCCTCTAATAGAAAATTGGACAACAAATGGAAAATTTGTGAAAAAACCGCATCTTTCTAACTCCATTCTATGAGAAAATTGCTAAAAAAAAATTGTTTAAAAAATTCATGAAAATATCTAATTTTCAGTATAAAGTAATATTTTATCTATTAGAAACAATTCGCATTAAAAAAACCGCAAAAAAATCATAATTAGCGCCAAAAGCTCGCAAAACCCATTTTTTCACTTATGGGGTTTCTTTGGGATCCTATAAAATAGACTTATGGGGGTGATATTTGAAAAGTGATATTTTATTCGTATTCTATGGCTAATTTTGAAGAGAAATGTTGAGTTTCAACTCGATTGAGATAATATTGAGGATTCTGAATAAGATTTACAGAAACGTATTTTTTCCTTTGGGAAATATATGTTAAACTTCATGGGGCTTGCGCCACCCCTAAATATCATTTTTTTTCAAAACAAAAAAAAATGGATTTATTTTTGGGTGGATTCGAACAAATTTGGGGGGTGTCCCGATAAAAATTAAAAACAAAAGTTTTCCAATGCATTTTTGGACCACCCTACTAATCACTTAAGCTGATGAAGGCTGAGCGTTTCAGCTTGTGTGATAAGGAATCCAAAATAAAAAATAAAAAAATAAAAGCTTTGAAGTAAAAGAAAGAATAAAAATTAGCTCGAGATAAAAATTACCGATCAGAAATGAGATCTGACGCTCGCAGAATTAGCAAAAGAAGCATAAAATAATTCTTGGACGAAGGCATGTGGAAAATGCTATTAAGTTGGGCCTTATCGACCAATTTGTCCACTAGCCCTTAGTACAATTAATGAGCCCACAATCAGAATGATAAGAACCGGTCCGGCAAGAGTTTCTTTGAATCAAGGTATGGCTTTGCCGGTAACTGGTGGATCGTGTCCAAAACGTCGGCGATCCGTTTGTAATGAAGCCGGTGGTAATCACCACGTGCCGCTTTATCAACTAATAATTAATTGGGACCAATAGGCGAGAAGGCCTCAATCTTATCAAACAGACTTTAAAAGGCCTACAGCGATGTCAGAAGGCTTTAAAAAATCAGTTCTCAAATTTTATCTCAGAAGATCCTTCATTCTCAACTCATATTATTAATTAGACCATTTATAATTATAATTTTATTCAAATAATTTTTTTCTGAAACAAGATCTTCTCCTCTCGCTTAGCTGGGAATCGAACCACAGCACTACTGATTTCCGGTCAGGTGTTTTCCCATTAAGCTACTAGAGCGATCAAGAGAAGAAACTTTTTTCAGAAATACACCCGTTATTTTGCTAGATGGTACAAATCAAATTTTTCGAGAAATCTGTATTATCATTAGAAAATAACAGAAAATATTTAACGTCTTTTCAGTAGTTCTGTGGTTCGATTCCCAGCAGAGCAAAAGGAGGCAGAAAGGAGAAAGAAAGGATTCTATAGCGGTTTTCACGATAAAAAAAAAGAATTTCGGTTTATTAGATTGAAACCAAGTTAAGCTGTACAGTCTTCAGTGAACTAATACATTTAGTCTGCTATAAACTCAGAAAATGTCGAAAATAGAAAAAGTGCAACAATAATCAAAAACTTTTTTTTGAGTGAAATATTTGGAAATTTATATTTTCTCGGCTAAAAAAAGAAGTAGCCGAAGATTAAAAAAAAATTGATATTTAAGAATTTTAAATTAGATTAAAATCAAATTCAAAATCCCGTTTAACATCCAATACTCAAGCTAATGTATAGAATTCCTGAAAACAAAACAAGAATCTAACGATAAAATTTGGACAACAACCACAAAATGCTGCTATTGCAATTCGTAAAAAACAAAAAAACAAAAATTTGTTTCTTTGGCAAAAATAAAAAAGAGGAAAGAAGAATGAGACAGGAAACCAACCAAATCCCCTTCCTTCTCTTTTTTTCATTTTTTTATTATTTCTTTTGTCTTTTTTATTTTTATTATTAACAAATCACAATATGAAAGCATGCACAATATTTACCAACGTTTTGGTGCTCAAACAGCACCCTTATCAAGGTAAGAAAAATTAGAGCAGGTGGAAACAGCGAGAAAACAATTTATATAGCATAACAATTATACTAGAATAATTTTTCTTCAATTTATCCAAATCAGTTTTTAAATTAATAGACAACTTATTTTGTTTTTTAATATAAAGCATTTCCATGAATTCTCTCTTTCTCTCATTACTTTCAGTATGAAAAATTTCAACATTATCCCAGTCAAACTCATGGTCAACATCGAAAAACCCTCTCGTATGTCTAGCAAGAACACTCTTATAACAACGTCCCAAACGAACATCACTTTTGTGTTCCTCCATCCTAGTATAAAGAAGTCTGCCAGTAAACAACTCCACCTTTTTCAAATTTTTCTATTGGATCTTTGCAAAAAGTTATTATTGAATACATTTTAAATGGTATGCGGAGAATAGTATGAATATTAAACTTTTTGAACATAAATTTCATAGTTTTCGAAATTTGCCCAAAAAAAAGGAAGAACAAAAGTATTAAAAGAACTATATTCTCTAAATTCTTTCTAATTATCTGTAAATAAAATGTTACTTTGTTTGTTTTTGACTTGTTGAATTCTAATTGTGATATGTTGCTCAATTAACTTTTGTGGGTAATGATTAAGAAAGAGGATATTCCTAAAAATATTCAAATTCTCTTTGTGAAATGAAATGTTGGACAAACCTAGAGCTCTGTCAACTAAGTTTTTGATTACTGCAATTTTGTTTTGAAAAGGATGAGCCGAAATGAAATTTAAAATTCTACCTGAATATGTACTTTTCCTATACCAATTGATGATAATATTAACATCCTGACCTTTAATTACCTCTATGTACAAAAAACTGATTTTATTACTTTTCTCTATTTCATGGGTGAATTGAAGTTTTGGATGAAAACTGTTAAAAGCATCAATAACTGCCTGTAATATTGCTAGAGGATCACATAAGAAGGTGTCATCAACATACCTAAAGTAAAAGGGCAAAACAAAATCTAGGTTCTCGAAAGCAAAGACCTCCAAATCTTCCGTAACCTTTTCTGCTAAAGTCGGAGAAATGACTGAACCTATGAAAGTACCATAAACTTTTGCCCATAAAATGATCCATTGAATTTAAAATAAGTTGAGTTCATAATGAAAACTATCCCTTTAGTAAAATCTTTTTGACTTAATTGAGCACGTGTTTTTATCTTGTCCCATCTATTTAAAATTTCCTGCTTAACCAATTCAAGGGGTATAGTTGGAAACATTGCAACAACATTCAAAGAAATCATTACATGGTCATCAGGAACAGTTTTTTTCATAATAATTTTTTGGAATTCCCATCTTCTTTTAATAATGTATTAAGAAATTGTAATGGAATCTTTAAGTATCAAATTGAAGTTTTGTTGTACAAATTTCGTGGGAGTGTTAGTAGTTGAAATAACCATTCTCAAAGGATAGCCATGTTTATGAATCTTTCTCAAATCATAACATCTTGCAAGAACTGTATCTTCGCTATTTAGATCAGTCCATCTTTTATCCTTTCCCAAAAGTCCTTTCTTTCTCCAATTGTCCAGAATCTTGCAAGTGTCTCTTCTTAATTGTTTTAACGGATTTTCAATCAATAAATTAAAGTTATCACGATTGGAAAGCAAATCCTCCATATTCCTAATATAATCTGATTTCTTCATACAAACTGTAATATTGCCTTTATCAGCATTCATGCAAATTATATCAGGGTTGTTTTTAAGGAAACCTTTCGTTATCTTAAAACCTTCAGAAATTTTACGATCAATACTACTAATGTGCAAACAATTCTTTGACTATTTCCATCATTTGTTTTGATTTACTTTTTATCACATGGTGACTAAAACCTTTACCTAATCTGAGCATATCTGTAACTGAATCAGGAATTTGAATATTTGCGAAATTCACAAACCAAGGATCCTTATCTTCCTCTTCAAAAATCTTGTGTAAATTTAAATTTGGCTCTTGAACATTAGTTTGTTGATCAATCAAAATAGAAAGTTTGTTCTCATATCTTTTATCATTGTTTAAAAATCTTCGATTAAGGAAGATCTGATGTTTTAAAAGATCAATGATTTTATCTTGTCGTAAACATACTTCTAATTTACTTCTGATTCTGCAAATTTTTACTTTTAAAAAATTAACATGATTTGAAATATCCTTGATCAGTAAATTCAGCATTGAGAGTTTGAAATTCTTTAAATTATGTTCAAATTGTCTATTGAAAAAATTACTGTGAAAAGCAATATCTCGAAATTTGTTATCCAAGAAAAATATTTTTTTAGGTAAAACATCATTTCTTCGACATTCAATCATAACCTTTTCTGAAGGATACTGCCTCTTAATTTTTGGTTGATATCACACCATAATTTGAAATGAACTCCAATCCAAGTCAGCTAAATTGATATTTAAGAATTTTAAATTATATTAAAATCAAATTCAAAATCCCGTTTAACGTCCAATACTCAAGCTAATGTATAGAATTCCTGAAAACAAAACAAGAATCTACCAATCAAATTTGGACAACCACCACAAAATGCTCCTATTGCAATTCCTAAACAACAAAAAAACGAAAATTTGTTCCTTTGGCAAAGATAATAAAGAGGAAAGAAAAATGAGAAAGGAAACCAACCAAATCCCCTTCCTTCTCTTCTCTCTTTTTTTTCATTTCTTTCGTCTTTTTCATTTTTATGATCATCAAATCACAATTTGAAAGCATACACAATATTTAACAACGTGTCGGTGCTCATACAGCACCCTTATCAAGGTAAGAAAAATTAGAGCAAAAAAAAAGAGAAGGAAGGGGATTTGGTTGGTTTCCTTTCTAATTTTTCTTTCCTCCTTTTTATCTTTGCCAAAGAAACAAATTTTTTTTTAGGAATTGCAATAGGAGCATTTTGTGGTGGTTTTCCAAATTTGATCATTAGATTCTTGTTTTGTTTTCAGGAATTATATACATTATGAAAAATAATGATAAAGCTAATCTCCTTGAAAATATGATAATATTCAAATTAGTACAAACACTTCTTTCAATATTTTTTCCAAAAATTGAACGATTTCAGATAGAAGTGAAATTGAAAAATTCCAAGTGATTATTTTAATTAATTTTTTCTGAAAAAATATCTTCTTCTTTCGGCTTTCGCTCCGCTGAGAGTCTGAAAAAGACCTTAAAAATTTCTGGTATTCTCTAATGATAATACAGATTCCTTGAAAAATTGTATTTGTACCATCTAGAAAAATAATGCGTGTATTTCCGAAAAAAGTTTCTTCTCTCGATCTCTCTAGTAGCTTAATGGGGAAGCAC
This sequence comes from Andricus curvator, assembly GCA_932195095.1. Lineage (NCBI taxonomy): Eukaryota > Metazoa > Arthropoda > Insecta > Hymenoptera > Cynipidae > Andricus > Andricus curvator. The sequence continues at coordinate 276,414 of CAKNYM010051918.1, read as the reverse complement.
CTCACCGGAAATCAGTAGTTTTGTGGTTCGATTCCCAGCGGAGCGAAAGAAGATCTTGTTTCAGAAAAAATTATATAAAATAATTTTTCTTTCTTAAAATTTATTAATCTTAAAATTTAATTTTGTTCTAAATCTTATTTTTTACGATTAAAAGAAAATCTACTCGTCCTATCAAAAAATTATCAATATCAAATTTGTAGATCCTCTTGTACCTCATGTCGTTTTTCAAAGAATTTAATTTTTTTATTTTTAATGTTATTTTTTACAATTAAAAAAAAAGCTACGCGTCCTATCAAAAAATTATTGATGACAAATTCAGATGAGTTCTTACTCTTTTTTGGAAGGGCAACTTTTGTCTATTCATTTTTTTTCTAATAATTTTTCTTTCATAGCTCCATTTAGTCTGAAAAGACGTTAAATATTTTCTGTTATTTTCTAATGATAATACAGAATCCTTGAAAAATTTTATTCAAATTACTTTAATAATTGTCTAATGTTGTAACAAACTATAATGGTATGAAGTGTAAATACAGTGTGTCTGATTCATGCATGACTAAGCTATTCCATTACTACTGATATAGAAATGTGAATTAAAAAAGAAAGTTAAATGCCATTCGAAATAAAATATGTTCTATATTTATAAATTTATCATTTTAAATGTTATTTTCCAGTCGAAAATATAAATAAATTATCAGCATATCTATCCGATGAATGATTTTACATCCGTTTTCTCTCGGTCAATTTAATAGAGATAAAAAGGTTTGAATGATAATCCAAAATTGATAAAAGATTATAAATCTTGTTCAAATTATGGTGATTTTTATTTCGAAAAACTAATTTTCTATGTAGAATTCCAACGCAACCTAAAACTGTTAAAAAATTGTAAATCTGCTTTGAAATCTAATGATTTTTCAATACAGATTGTAATTTTCGACGGAAAACACTAAAAAAGTTTAGAATTGTTGAAAGATTCTAAAATCTTGTTTAAATTATAATGATTTTTATTGGAAATGGCAATTTTGTTTGTAGAACGCTAAAATAACATAAGAGTTTAAAAATATGTAAATCTTCTTCGAAACATATTTTTTTATAAAAATAATCATTTCTGACAAAAAAACAGTAACATAATCAAAAATTCTAAATCTTGTTCAAATTACAACCATTTTTGTTTTAAAATACCATTTTGTTGTGTAAAATTCGAACTCAACCTAAAACTGTTCAAACATTATGATTCTTCTTTAAAATTTAATAATTTTTCAATACAAATTTTAATTTACGGCGAAAAAAAAGGAAAATCCAAAACTGTTAAAAGATTCCACAAACTTATTAACATTTTAATTATTTCTATTTGGAAATGCCAATTTTTGGCGCAAAACGCTAAAATAACCTAAACTTGTTAAAATTTGTGAACCGTCTTTGAGTTTTTTTTATTATTAAAAATACGAATTTTTGAAGAAAAACACTGACGTAATCAAAAATTGATCAATGTTCTTAAATCTTGTTTGAATTATAATAATGTTTGTTTTAAATACAAATTTCTTGAGTAAAACGCTCACATAGTAACATAAAATTTCTAAAATATGTGACTTTTGTTTGAAACATTTTTTTTTATAAAAATAATAATTTCTGAATAAAAGCAGTAACATGATTAAACATTGTTAAAATGTTCTAACTCTTGTTCAAATTAGAATAATTGTTGTTTTAAAATACCAATTCGTTGTGTAAAACGCTAACATACCATAAAATTTAGAAAAGATGTGAATCTTCTTTGAAACCTATTTTTTTTAAATAATAATTTCTGACGAAAAACAGTAACATACTTAAAAATTGTTGGAGATTCTAAATCTTCTTTAAATTACAATAATTTTTGTCTTAAAATACCAATTTGCTGTGTAGAAAGCTCACATAATCTAAAATTGTTAAAATTTGTGAACCTTCCATGGATTTTTTTCATTATTAAAAACACGAATCTTCGAAGAAAAATACTCATATAATAAAAATTTGATCAATGATTCTAAATCTGGTTGAAATCGTAACGATTTTTGTTTCAAAATACCAATTTGTTGTGTAAAACGCTAACATAATGTTTTAAACATATGAAAATCTTCTTTGAAACATATTTTTTGATTAAAAATAATTATTTCTGACAAAAAACAGTAACATAATCAAAATTTAAAAAAAAATTCCAAATGTTGTTCAAATTATAGTAATATTTGTTTAGATTACCAAGTTTTGGTTTAAGACCCTAACATAACCCAAAATTCTTCAAAAATTATAAAACTTTAAAATCTAATGATTTTTGTTTAAAAAACGCTAAATGGTAAAAAGCGCTGAGAGAAACGAAAAATTTAAATTGTTGAACAATTTTTAATCTTATAATCTTTTAAAACTTATAGACATATCGTTACAGTACATTTTTTCTATACGATAATTTTATTTGAATTAGATTAATTATCGATTAATTTTATAATGAATGATAATATCTTACTAGTCTTTCCTGAAAAATCACATAATTTTACGAAGTGTAAATGCACAGCGTTTGAGTCTTGGCTGATCAAGCTATTCCCTTACTACTGATATCAAACTGTGACAAAAAATTTAATTTTTTTTAAAATCTAATTTTTTATCGATTAAAAGAAAATCTACTCGTCCTATCTGAAAATTATCAATAACAAATTTGTAGATCCTTTTGTACCGAGTGTCGTTTTTCAAAAAATTCAATTTTTTTATTTTTAATGTTATTTTTTTCGATTAAAACAAAAACTACGCGTCTTATTAAAAAATTATTGATGACAAATTCATATGAGTTCCTACTCTTTTTTGGGAGGTCAACTTCTGTCTATTCATTTTTTTCATACCTTTTCTCGTTTGTCCAAACATTTAATATTTTCATTTTCAATGCACAATTTTTGTTTATTCATCTTTTTTACGTACCTTGCGTCGTTTTTCCAAACATTTAATTTTTCTATTTTTATTGCGATTTTTTACAAATAAAATAAAAACGACGCATCCTATTGGAATGTGATTTGTACAAAATTGTGAATCCTTTTAATATGCACAATGTTGTTTCTACATATTTTTTCATATCTTGTATAGTTTGACCGGAAAATGGAATTTGATTTTTCATTATTTTTTGGTGCTACTAAAATTTGAATTTTTTTTTTTCCATAAAATTCAATAAGTTGTAATAACAATATTGTAGGGTGTTTCAAAAGCAACATTTTTCTCTCATTGGCTTTTTTTCATATCGTGCGTTTTTTGGCTTAAAATGTTCATTTTCGTTTATTTTTTGGAATTTTGTAAATGCCATGTTTTATTTTTGTGAAAAGAAAATCAAAGGCCATTTAAAACAAAATATGTTCTGTGTCAATGAATCCATAACAAAAATTTTTCAATTTTCCAAGATAACATTTTTTTTTTCAAATTGACTAAGATTATATGATATTTAGAAGATTTGAAAAGATTAAAAAAGAATCTGGAAAAGTTTCAAAAGAATAAAAAATTTCCTGATATTCCGGGGAAAATTTCAAATGATTTTTAATTGAGAAAAAATTATTTCCAAGAGAATATTAAAAAAGATTTTAAAACATCAAAAAAGTTTGAAAATTAGGAAAAGAATCTGAAAGATTTTAAGCGCATTTTTTGTTATTTTACAGAAATAAAAAAATGTAGTATGATTTCAAATAAATTTGAAAGCTACTTAGAAGGTTCATAAGGTTTGAAAAGATTTAAAAATAATTTGAAATTTAAAAATATTTTAAAAAGTTTAAAAGAATAGGTAAATTTTTTTAAATTTCGAATGTTTTTAAGAATTTGAAAGGCTTTAGGAAAATAAAAGACTTGTCTTCTGATTCCTGGAGAAATTTTATTGATTTTTTAGTTTGATTTTAAGACAAATTTTGCAATTTCGAAAGATTTAAAAAAAATTTATGAATAATGCTAGTCAGTTAAAAGATGTTTGAAAGTTTATCTCTTTCGGTAGAAATTTAATCTTTCGGTTAAAAATTCATTTTTCTGTTTGAAAACTAATCTTTTTTGGTTAAAAAATTAACTATTTTGTTTGAAATTCGTCTTTTTTGGATGGATAAAATCGTTTTGGATTAAAAATAAATATATTTTTCTATTGCAATATCAAGTACATGGTTAGGAATTAATTTTTTTGGTTAAAGATGGTTGAAAATGAATCTGTTTTGTTAAAGATGCAACTATTTAGTTGAGAATTCGATTCTTCTGATGAATTTAATTGTTTATCAAAAATTAAAATCTTTTCGTATTAAACTATCAAGTATATGATTAAAAATTAATTTTTTTTTGATTCAGGATTTTTCATTTCAGTAGGAAATTAATATCTTTCATTGAAAATGTAACTATTTCATTTAAAATTATTCTTTTTTGTAGAAAATTTATCTTCTTGGTAGAAAACTGAACTATTCGAGTGAAAAAAATCTTTTTTGTCGAAAATTCATATTTTCGGGTTAAGAAATTGAACTGTTTTGACGGAAATTCGTCTCCTTGGTTTAACAGTCAATCTTTTTTTGTAAAAATGCAACTGCTTGAAAATTAATATTTTTCGTTTAAGAATTCAACTATTTTGTTGAATTTCATCCTTTTTGAACGAGTTCAAAGTAAATAATAAAAATTAAATTAAATATTTTATGGTTGAAATGTGAAGGTTGCATTACTTTTTTGTTGAGTATACCTCTTTTTTGGTTGAAAGTTCAACTATTTTTCTGGATATTAACTTTTTTGAAATTTTGGTTTGACAGTAACATATCTGGCATATTCGAAAATTTTTTTGAATTTTTTCAAAAATTATAAAAAAATGATATTTATATAAACCGTAAATCAGTTAAACAGATGCACTTTAAAAAATAAATAGTCATTAGAAATTTTTATTCTGTATTAAAAAATTTCCCCTAAAAATTAAAAAAAATTTTCCCTCAAATAAAAAAACTATAGTTCCGCGTAGCGCGTGATTGATGCTGGTATAAATAAATTTGTAGCGGTTGATGAAAGCAAAGTCTTCAAATTGAGTCTGAAAGTTTTTGGGACTTCTGAAAATTTGGGAAGTTCTGAAAATTCAACATTAATAAAAAATTCTCGAATTAAAATAACGCTTTCAGCAAAGAGTCAAAAGTTTATTGAAACTTTTGATATAATTTCATTTATGAATCACATAAGGGTCTATTAACCCACATTTTCACTATTTTACAGAAGAGGCATACAAAATTTTCAAAAATCTAATTTTTAATTTTATAAAAACAAGAAAGCGTTTTTAAGATAAAGCAGAGCTAATTTAAACCCTACAAAGTTTGAATGTGAAATATTATCGGGGTCTGAGGAAACTGAGAATGAGTTTTTTTTTTTTTTGATCGAGGAGCACGTTTTTTCAACGTCTTTTCAGATTGCATGGTCCTTCCGAAAAAAGATTATAGGCCTATAATGATTTTCTTCTCATTTTTTCGCAATTATAGAAAATTCATAATAGACATCATTTCGCAGAAAACAATGATAGGATAATCAGCATTGGAATAAATAATAAAAAATATTGAAATCCATTAAAATCATTTGGAATCACTTTGAATCCATTGAAATACTTGCAATCTGTTTAAATCTTTAGAAATGCCTTGCAATTTGTTAACCTGTTTTGAATGCCTTCGAAGTCTTTTGAATAGTTAGACATCTCTAGAAAAAATTGAAAATACCTATGAAAATAAAATTAATTAAATTTGTTTGAAAAAAACCGTTAAAATCCCAAGAAATCTTTAAATTTCTATAAAATCCTTGAAGATTTAATAAAATTGTTAAATCCTTTGAAACTTCTTGAAAGTTTATTTTACTCGTTTTACAAAGTAATTTAGAAATAACTCTAATAATAATAAACCGCTTGAATGCCTGGAAATCTTTAAAATCACTAGAAATCCCTTGAAATTTAATTTAATTTTTAGAAATCCCACGAAATTCTTTTAAATCGTTTTAAATGTTTAGAATCTCTGGAAATCCTTCAGAATTCCTTAAAATCCCTTGAAATCGTTCCATTTAATTTCTCTAAAAAAACCGTTCAAATCCCTAGAAATCTTTGAAATCCTTTAAAATTCTTTTAAAATTTGTGAAATCGCTGGGAATCCCTTAAAATTGAATTTAGTTTTATTTATTTTTTAAAGCTTTCTCAAAATCCCTCGAAATCTTTGAAAATCCTACCAAATTATTTAAAATACCCTGACATTTCGTAAATCACTTGAAATTCTTTCGAATTCCTTGAAATCATTTGAAATCTTTCCTTTAATAGCCGTAAACATAAATTAAAATAAGTGAAAATCATTGGAATCCTTTGAATATAAATTAATCGCTAAGAATCTCTTAAAATTTCATTTCATTTCAAATATTTTCCAAATTTTTCCAAAAATGTATTGAATTCTTGGGAAATCCCACAAATTTTTTTATTATAGCTTGAAATTTTTTTAAATCTTTTCAAGAACTTTCTAATCCCTTAAAATCTATTGAAATCCTTTAAAATCCCTTAAAATATTTTTATTAAGAAATGAACGCTTCATTTTCAATGCTGCGAATTGAAGAATGAATAAAGAAATGTATAAATTTTCCAAAATATCATTTCAAGCAATTTTAAGCTAGAAACATCAATTTATACATTGAAATTTGTTTTAAAATCTTTTTAAATATATGCTTCAAAATATGTTTTGAAAAAATAATTGTAAAATTTTCCAGGAATGTAATAATAATTTTATCATCTTGAAACTCGAACTTTCCCAAAAATGTTTTGGAAAATCTTGCAAAAGGAAAAAAAACTACTTTAACATCATCCAGATTCTTTTTTTTTTATTTTGGAAATCTTATTAAATATTCTTTTAAAATTAATTTGTCAAAAAAAAGGAATCCACGCTATCATTTTCAGTGCTACGAATTGAAGAATGAATAAGAAAATGTATAAATTTTCCAAAATATGTCATTTTATGCAATTTTAAGCTAGAAACATTAATTCATACATTAAAATTTGTTTTGAAATCTTTTTAAATATTTGCTCAAAAATATGTTTAAAAATAATAATTGTAAAATTTCCCAGGAATGTAATAATAATTTTACTATCTTGGAACTCGAACTTTCCCAAAAAATTTTTGGAAAATCTTGCAGAAGTAAGAAAGATTGCCTTAAAATCATCCAGATTCTTTTTTTTTTTAATTTTGGAAATCTTATTAAAAATTCTTTTTAAATTAATTTTTATTAAAAAAAATTATTGTTAGCTTATTTTTCGAAATCTTTTTCAGTTTTAAATTAAGTTTGGATCTTCTCAAAAGCGAGCTGAAAACTGGTAAATATCTCTCAAAACAACTCAAATTTTTTTCAAATTAATAGTTGTTCAATTATTATTTATGCATCAAAATTCAATAATTTCACTTACATATTGAAAATTTGTTGAATAGAACAATTAAAATTGTAACGTACAAAGTTTTAATTTAACACTCTGAAATATTAACGATTCAAGGCTTTCTATTTCAAAAGATTCAGATTAAAATTATTGAGTTTTTAATATTTGATCTATAATTCCTCATTTTAAATGAAAAGTAGAATATTGCTAAAAATTCAAAAAAATGTCTTCTCTAATTAAAAAATTTTTAATTAAATGTATTAAAAATGGAATATTTCTGTTTTATACTATTGAGGCTTTCAAATTGAAAAATTGAATTGTCCTGTAAAGTCAATTATTGTTCAATTTTTAATTATCGAACTACATTTCAGTGTTATTGATTATAATAGCAAAAGTTCTTGGTAAAAATATACAACATAATTTTACTTACAGTTTCCCAATATTTCAACTTTTGTGAAATCTTGTTTTTTTTTGTCAAGATTTGTAATTTTCTGAAATAATTTACGTGAAATTAAAAGTGTTTTTATAACATCAAACACCCAAATTAAAAAAAAAGTGAAATTCTTTTGTTTTCTATAACACCTTGTAGATTTTTGCAACAAAGTAAAAAAAATATTGATAAAAAGTTATACAAATTTTGGAATTGTAGAAACTTGTACTTTATTGTTAATTTGTTTACTTTTAAACAAGAAAATATAAGAAAAAATTAGATATTTGCATTTAACTGTATTTTTTGTTAAATTTTCTACATTTCTTACAAAAAAAGTTAATGTTTCAACAAAAAATGAGAGTTGTAGAAATGTTGTACATTCTTGTAAGAAAATTTTCCATAGTTTCCGGAACTATTTTACTAATGCGCATTAGTATAATGTGTAGTCTGCGATATCAATAACAGACAAATTTTTTTTTATTTTTCTAAATTTATAATTTTCCAGCTTATTTTCGATTTTGTCTTCGCAGGTTCGCGCAGTCGACAGACAGCACACGACAGGTAGAAACCCGAGGTACGTTGCTTGTATCGTATTTGTTCTTCCAGGTTATCGTACCGCATCTCCCTGTACGTGACGAGGGACGTAATAACGATGGTACCTTCGTACATACGAACCTTTATAACTGGTTTCAACGTTTCTGTAATTTCACCTCACCAGGTGAGGTAGCCTTTGTTTCCTTACATTACGCTTTTCGCGACTTTCGATCTGCGTTTGTCACTCAAATCAGAACTGATATTGTTATGAAGGAAATAGAAAAGGGGAATGGTTAAAGATCATATTCCGCTACTAACGGGTTTTCTTATGCCTTTGTTATTTTACCTCAAACCGAGAGGTTGATTACTCGGATTTTTGCTTTAGACTAGATTGCAAAATTGCATTGTAGTATTAACCCTTAAGGTGCTTCAAACGAGTCGGTTTCTAGAATAATACAAAATACGGCTACAAAAATGAATTATTTGATGTAATATTTTTACCACATAATCTAAATGCTTAAACATGTGCATGACTAGAGCTTTTTTTCAAAAAATGGTCTTGCTGTTGTTTTCTTGTTACATTCTCATTCTAATGAGAAGGTATTGGTTTTATGTAAAATTTGACATAGTCGGTTTTCATCAAATCTCCACGTTTTGAGACCCCCTGAGCCAGAAAAAACGGTTTTTACCAAGGTGTCTGTCTGTCTGTAGTCTGTAGTCTGTCTGTCTGTCTGTCTGTCTGTCAGTCTGTCTGTCTGTCTGTCTGTCTGTCTGTCTGTCTGTCTGTAGCCACGATAACTTTCGAAAAAATGATCAGATTTGATTGAGCTTTGGCACACTTTTTTATGGCCGAAAAATAGAGAACGAGTTCGTTAACCAGCTATTTTGGATGAAAATTCAAAAAGTGAGCACATTTTGAAAATTTTTGAGACCACTTTTTTTGAAGATTTAAAAATTCTATGTACGGTTATTAGTAGTACGCAAAATGACGAACAAAATATTCTAATGACTTTTCGTGATAAAACAAAAATTACTGGAGTTATAGCAGTTTCAAAATTCCAAAAAACAAACGAAAATGTACATTTTAAGCCGAAGAACGCACGATATGAAAAAAAGTCAAGAGGAGAAAAACGTTGCTTTTTGAACACCCTATAATATTTTCATAACAACTTTTCGAATTTTTTGAAAAATAAAAAAAAACAAATTTTGATCGCACAAAAAAATAATCAAAAATTCCATTTTGCTGTGAAACTATGCAAGATACGAGAAAAGATCATTCGACCAAAATTGTGCACCCAAAAAAGATCTACAAATTTCTTATCATTCACTTTTTGATATGACGCGTAGTTTTTGTTTTATTCGTAAAAAACAGCATTGAAAATAGAAAAATCAAATGCACAGAACCGAGCGTGGAACGCAAGGTTCAAATGATTTTCAAATCAAATATCGAGCGCGAAGCGCGAGTGTCTGGATGAGAATGTGTTCCTTAAGGTCGATAGAACCTTGAGTAAATGAAGTTCCTTTTCAGTCTAAAATAAAAACAAATTTAACAATCACTTAATATGTAGAGGTTTTGATAATTTTATAATATTTGCAAACAAACTTTTTCTTTTCATCGAAGTCGAACACGAAGTTCAAAAATCTAGAGCAACCGAGCGTAAAGCGCGATGTAGATACGCCCGAGCGCGTAGCGCGAGGTGCATACATAATCGAGCGCGAAGCGCGAGATCCAACAGTTGCGCGCCCTAGGCGCGCTTAAACTTGCGAGCGAAGCGAGCTCCGCGCGAAGCGCGCGATGAGAATGTGCCCGCGAAGCGGGCAGATTTTTGTTAATTGAAAATATGCTTCATTTTCTGCGCCTGGAAACGGTCAACACACCACTGGTAGTGTACCCATGATGAACCGGAAATAGGCGCTCACCGTTTCAAAGTGCGTTTCAATTAGGAAAAAAAAAGAACAACAAGACCATTTTTCGGAAAAAGGGCTCTAGTCATGCACATGCACAAAGCCTTGAGATTTTGTGGTAAAAATATGACATCGAACAATTCATCCTTGTAGCCATGTTTTGTATTATTCTAAAAACCGACTCTTTTGAAGCACCTTAAATCACAGTTGGGGACACAGACCCCACGGATTTTTCGATTTTTTTGTTGTGGGTGATTCTGAGGCCAATCTATTTAGATTATTAAATTTTCCAAATCGGAAAAGAAAACAATACGAAATATTTTAATACATTTCTGAAAATTGCTAAAATTCAATACATTCTTTTTACAAAAATTGAAATAAACTATAGCTGTGAATTCGATCTCGATAGTTACCACCTCGTTTGTATTTATAATGATATGGTGCTCATTTCACGAGCACTTTGCTCCCGTTAGCAAATGTATTTGCTTCCTCATAGAGGAAGCATTAGTTATTTTTTTCAATAATAGATAAATCAAAGTCTTCATTTTGATCAATTTAAAAATAGAAATTCACAAAAAATACAAAATTACAAAATAATACAAAAAAATTTTTAAATACAAAGACAAATAAGACAAATCAAATTTTTTATTCGGAATGATAATTTTTCGAGCTGGAAACGGGAACGGAAAAGTTCTGTCGCACCCTATCCCCTTCCCAGCTTTAAGATTTCTTTAGAAAAATTGTCAGAATTCTTTTATTTGAAAATTTATGATCAAAAAGTCTTTTCCATTAATGCGTCAACTTTGAATTATGTCGATGAAAAAAGTTTTTCTGTCAGGAACAGATGATTCAAATATTATAAATGAGCATAACTTCCTTATCCTTGCATTAAGTGCATTAATATGATAGATCAGTTGATTTGCTTCGAATCAATACATCTTTTCTGTTGTTGCATTAACTTTGAATTATGCTAATGAAAAAAGTTTGACTATAAAAAACTGATTTTCAAAATATATAAATTACCATAATTTCCCTACACTTTAATAAAATATATTAATATTATAGGTCAATCGATTCGTCTCGAACCAAGGAATTTTGTACATACTTGCATCAACTATGAATTATGTTGAAGAAAAAAGTTTTACTATAAAAAAACGTATTTTTAAATATTATGCATTACCGTAACTTGCTTACTCTTCAATAAAATCTATAAATATTATAGGTAAATCGATTCGTCTCGAATCAACACACCTTTTCCGTTCTTGCATCAACTTTGAATTATGTTGAAGAAAGAAGTTGTACCATAAAAATCCGTATTTTCAAATATTATGCATTACCATAGCTTCCTCACACATCAAGAAAATTTACTAATATTATAGATCAATCAATTCGTCTCGAATCAACACATCTTTTTTGTTCTTGCGTCAAGTTTGAATTATGTTAATGAAAAAAGTTTTAGTATAGAAAACCGATTTTCAAAATATATAAGATACCATAACTTCCCTACTCTTCAACAAAATGTATTAATATTATAGGTCAATCGATTCGTTTCGAACCAAGGAATTTTTTACATGCTTGCATCAACTTTGAATTATGTTGAAGAAAAAAGTTTTACTATAAAAAGCCGTATTTTCAAATATTATTCATTAGCATAGCTTCCTCACACTTCAAGAAAATGTACTAATATTATAGGTATATTAATTCGGCTCGAATCAACACATCTTTTCTGTTCTTGCATCAACTTTGAATTATGTAAATGAAAAAAGTTTTAGTATAAAAAATCGATTTTCAAAATATATAAAATACCATAACTTTCCTACTCTTTAACAAAAAGTATTAATATTGTGGGTCAATCGATTCGTCTCGAACCAAGGAATTTTTTATATTATTGCATCAACTTTGAATTATGTAGAAGAAAAAAGTTTTACTATAAAAAACCGTATTTTCAAATATTATGAATTACCTTAGCTTCCTTACTCTTCAAAAAAATTTATCAATATTATAGGTCAAGCAATTCGCCTCGAATCAACACATATCTTCTGTTTTTACATCAACTTTGAATTATGCGAATGAAAAAAGTTTTAGTATAAAAAACCGATTTTCAAAATATATAAAATACCATAACTTCCCTACTCTCTGATAAAATTTATTTATATTGTAGGCCAATAGAGTTGTCTGGAACTATGGAATCTTTTATATTCTTGCATCAACTTTGAATTATATCAATGAAAAAAGTTTTACTATACAAAACCGGTTTTTAAAATATTATTGAGTGCTAAAAAAATGCAATAAATATTTTTAGAAATCCTTCTGTTAGCTTCAAGATATCAGTGGTAAAAATGAGCTTACCAAATTTCATCAATTTATCTGCGACCGTTTTCAAGTTATCGTGTTCACAAAAAAGTGTGACATCCACACATCCACACACACACATCCGGAAAATTGCTTAGAAAAGTAAATTTTCAATCCAAAAAGGCGAATCTTCAACAAGAAAGTTAAGTTTTCGGTCAAATAACATGAGTTTTTGACAAAATACTTCAATATTCAATCAAGCAGTGGAATATAAAAAGAAATAATTAAATTGGTAACCAAACAGTAGAATTTTTGACCTACAAATATGGATTTTCAACCAAACTGTCGAAGTTTCAAATAAAAGAGATTAAAATTTAACCAAATAATACATAGTTTAATTATCAAGGCAAAAAGGCGAGTTCTATATCCAAAATAGTATTTAATTTAATTTCCAACCAATGAAGATGAATGTTTAACAGAATAGTTGAATTCACAAAAAAAAAATTCTAATTCAAATAATAGTAGAATTTTTAACCAAAATAAAGGAATGCTAAACCAAAAGTATACTAGTAGACTTTCCAACCAAAACTAATTAAATTTGAACCAAAAATAAATTTTCTTCTTGAGTCATTTTAATTCAGTTCGCAATTAAGCGACAAAACCAGAAAAAGGGGAAGAAAGGGGAAGTGTTTTGAGAACAGGTCGAAAAAAATAAATTATTTAAAAAAGAGGGAAAGAGTGTGAAGTCTGTGTATTACATGTCTTCTAGATATGCACGATTGGACGTGTATAAGGGGAACGTAAGATGCAATATTCCGAGTCCAATGTAGGATTCCAATTATCGAGGTTGAGAAAAATTCCAATCGCTGCTATATAAATCAGTCAGGGATGTCGCGCGAATTAATATTTACTGTCATAGTGCGGTCTAATTGCAATTAATACAAAGACTTTGTCGGCGTCATGAATTGTGGTTTCGCCAAAGTACCAATAAAGAGAGTGTGGTACTGTTAGAGACATATTGCGCTGTACAAGTTCGCTTCTTTAGGTTCATTCCCTTCCCCGCGTTGACAAATTAATGACTTTTCTGTTTACTCCCACGATCGAATTTTAGAAAACTTCTTAATTTAGTCAACCATTTCTCCTAATCATTAATTTTTGCAGATCTATCCAATTCTGTATTTGAAATAAGCCTGGTTATTGGATTGTACAATTAGAAGACTTTTGAATTTTCTGCAGATTTATAAAAAAAATTATCAAATGAGGAACTTTTATCCTAAAAATCTATTTCTGAAAGAGAAAATTTAAATTTTAGATTATTCTTTAATAATAAAGACAACAATTCTGTTTTTAAATTTAGGACAAAGTATTTTAAACATGACAAAATGATTCTATTTATAATCTATAAATAAAGATTAAGAATTTTCTGCGCTATCACTTTATTGAATAAAATTGCCCAATTAAGAAAGTTTATTTGATGATAATAATATTTATTTCTGCATGTTTCTAACAAAATATTGACAGAAGAAAAAATTTTAATCGTTTTTTTAAATATAAAAACATTTTACTACCATAATAAAATTATGGACAATAACTTAGAATACCTTAATCTACGAAGTAGATTAAGTTGATTAAGTAGATTAGGGTTCTAAATTAATTTAATAGAATAATTCAATAGATTAATTTCTTCATTTTCAGTACCGGTAAATTTTTTGTAACCGGCCAGTACCAGTAACATACAAAAAAAACATTCCGGTACCGACTATTAGACTTCCGGAAAAATATAAATTGTTCCAGGTATTCATTTTTAAAAATCAATTTAAAGCTTTGAACATTTCAAAATATTATATCTTTCTAATTTTTGCAGGCTTTCAAACAATTTTAGAAAAACGTTAAATTATGTCAATAGACATTTCAAATTTTAAACAAATTTAAAAACATTTCAAATTCAAAAAAATTCATATAATTTATAAATTATTTTATAAATTTATATAATTTCAAATTTCAAAAAAAAAGGATATAAAAGATTTTGAAGCGAAAATTTTTAGTTTTGCAAGATTATAAAATTTAAAAAAAATCGAATGAGCTAAGAGATAATTAGAAGTTTTGAAAAGATACAAAAATACTATAAAACTTACTGTAGATTTTGGAAAACTTCGAAAAAAAACAAGAAGCTATTTAAGAATCTTGAAAAGTTTCAACAAAATGAAAAAATTTTCTTAAAATTTATGTTCAAATTTGAAATAATTTTTTATTTCACAAAATTCATTTCCAAAGAATATTTAAAAAGGGTTTGAAACATTTTTAAAAAAATTCCAAAATTATAAAAGACGAATCCGGAAGATTTTATGACAATTTTGAGAATAATTTCGCTTATTTTAAGAGATATTTACGACTATTCTAAGATTTGAAGAGAATAAAAAGATTTTAAAACTTTGAAAGGTTTTCCAAAAATTTAGAAATTTTTTTTGAATCTTTTGTAAGTTTTAAAACGTCCTAAATATATTTTCAACTGATATTAATTTTTTCTAAAATTTTATCAAATCTTGTAAAATAAAAAAAAATCTTAGAAACTTTCTAGATACTTTTTCGACATGTATGAAATTTTTAGTGGAAAATTCAACAATTATGCTAAAAATTCGTCTTTTTGGTTAAAAAATGTATCTCTTCGTAGAAATTTCATCAGTTTTTATCAAAATTGAAACTGTTTGGTTTAAAATAAAAGTTTTGTTATTTTAAATTAAAATCTTGTTTAGTTTTAATATCAACTATTATATTTTTTATTAAGAATTAATTTTTTTCGCTTAAAAATTTAACTACTTGGATAAAAGTTACACCAATTGGTTAAAAATTCACTTGTTTCGTTAAATATTCAAAATTTTAATTTAAAATTCATCTCTCCGGTTGAAAATGTTACTATTTTGTTGAAAATTCGTATTTTTTGGCAGAAAATTCATACACTTGAATAAAAATTCAACATTTTGGTTGAAGTTTAACTATTTTGTTAAAAAATTGTCTATTTTAGATGAATTTAACTATTTAAGTATTCAAATATTTTTTCATTGAAATTTCAACTATTACATTTTTTGCTAGGAATACATCTTTCTTGTTTGAAAATTCAACTTTTTGGTTGAAGATTCATTTTTTTGTTCAAATCTTTATTTGGCAGATGTCAAATATTGATATGTGTCTCGAACATTTTTCAATCTTATGCGAATTGAGAAAAATTTGTGCTCTTTAAACAATTGTGGGTGGCTCAATTACAAAATATAGTATTTTTTCCTAATTTTGACATAGAATTATAAAGTTTTTAAGAAAACTTAGACTTTAAAAAAAAATTTAGTTTTTTTTTCACTATAAATTAACAGTTTAAACAAAAACCATCATCAAGAGTCACAATTCCAAACAATTGTAGGTTTCGTTAGCATTATACACCAGAAATGGGTATTTTTAATTAGAAATTATTATATTTCAAAGTTTAGAAATTTTTCAACAATTTACTTTTCTCGGTTTTGTTATCATTTTTTACCGTTTTGTGTTTCTTAAATAAAAATACTTAGATTTTAAAGTTTCACAATTCTTTAACAATTTTAATTTACGTTAGCGTTTTATGCCAGCAATTGGTATTTTAATAGAATATTCATTTTTATTTGAAGAAGATTTAGAATCTTTAAACAATTTTGTATTATAATTTCGATTTTTGTCGAAAATTTGTAGTTTTAATTTTTTAAAAAGACTTCAACTATAATTCACTAAGTTGAACCATTTAAGGTTATGTTAGCATTTTATACCAGAAGTTGGTGTTTAAAAAAAAAATAATTTTACTTCAAAAAAGATTCGCAATTTTTGAACACTTATTTACAATTTCCGACAGCTTTATATTATGTTCGTGTTTCTCCTGAAATTTTCTTTTGACAACACAGAATAATTAGATTTAAATCCAAATTTTTCGGTAAAAGTAATTGAATTAATACGTTTGAACAATTTGGGATTGTGTTAGCGTTTTTTTTTGTGTTAGTTGGAAATCATTAAGTTTAAAAGACGATTCATTATTTTTGAACCATTTTAAGTTATGTTGAAATTTTACATCGAAAATTGACATTTCCAAACAAATTCAAAAATCAAACATCATACTCCGAACAAGATTTGCAATTTTTGAAGAGTTTTAGATTATATTAACATTTTTCAAAGGAAATCAATTATTGTCAACAAGAATCATTTACAATTACAATTTTCGACAGCTTTAGATTACGTTGGACGTTGGTGTTTCAACTGAAATTTTCTCTTGGCAACACAGAACAATTAGATTTATATGTAAAATTTGTTGGTAAAAGTAATTAAATTAATAAGTTTAAACAATTTGGGATTGTGTTACCATTTTTCTGTTAGTCGGAAATTAAAATTTTAATTAAAAAACCAGTAGGTTTAAGAGAAGATTCATTATGTTGAACCATTTTAGGTTACGTTGAAATTTTACATCGAAAATGGGCATTTGAAACAAACATTATTATAATTTGAACAGCATTTAGAATCTTTTAACAATATGGATTACGTTAGTACTTTTCGTCGAACATTAGAGTTTTGATTACAGTCAAAAATATGTTTTAAAAAACATTTAAAACTTTGTATCCATTTTAGGTTATGTTGCCGTTTTACATCAGAAATATGTATTTTTGAAAACAAAAAATCATTAGTTTGGAGTTCAATTATGAATGTTAAACAAAATAAATAACTTTTCAACTAAATAGCGTAATTTTTAACCGAACGAGATGAGTTCTGAACCAAAAATATAATAGTAGACTTCTCAACCAAAAGTAGATGAATGTTCTTATTGGGTTCTATCAATTCAGTTCACCGACGGGAATAGCTACGCAGAGGATGATTGTGTGCATTCAATGCATTGGGTCGAATGCCTAATTTCAAACTCGACTCTCGAAAAACCGGCTGAACTTGGGAGGTGGTTTTCTGCAGTTTCCCTCTCCCCTGGCCAAATTCTCAGGCAAATCCGAGTACTTTTAATACAAGTCGGATGCAGCCGCGGGTTATTACTGGTTGTGATTAAATTCATACAGTAATTCTAAGCCCACCTTATTAGAAGAAAATTTTCATAGACCCACATACTAAAGTACTTAAATAACACTTTAGCAGCGACCAATCGTGGTTTTTGGCGCGACCACCTCCATACCCTTAAATTGGTAACGTCGTTCAAAGAGGCCTCCTATATCAGATAATAGATCATATGAAATAAAAAAATGTTTATTTATTAATAATTTTATATTTAAATTAAGAAATTATGGGAGACAAAAAAAACAATCACCCGTGTAGCGTGCCTCTTAGTTTTCTAGTTTCGCTATAAGTGGTTCCTTGAGGATAGTTTGCAACAGGGAGAAGTGAGGGGAGTGCATTTTTGGATCTATATTCGGTCTAGTGAAGGCAATAAATAATTCAATCCCCACTCGTTTCGATCGATAGTCTCGATGTACTTCGAGGACCTTCGCTTCGGTTCGCTTCTTGTGGATGTCGTTTCTACCAACTCGCGATAAGTCGGCGCCGTGTTGCGACTCAATCCCGCGGTTTCTTCTATATAAATCTTCCTCACGGATATAAATCAACGTGCCTCCAGCAGTGTGATACTGAGAGGAGAGAGCCCCTGATACACCGCCGAAGGACCCTTCGATCCCCAGGCCAGAAAAGACACACGGGTCCCACTTCACTTATATTATGGCACTCTATGTTTTACGCCAAGAACTCCATACCCATCCCATGCATCACTCGGCCCTTCAACAGAGCTTCGAAGAATCTATACCATGTCAAGGAAATCCTGAGGAAGTGCAATTTTGCCAATGTTCCTTATGAAGATACTCAATTTCATAATTGACTAATCATTTTATTCACAGGGACAATTACTATTATTATTCATTATTTTTTCATGTCTACATTGAAGCTCCTGCGTTTGCACAGAAACTGAAATAATGGATTGTTGGGACAACAAGCTTTTTGTGATTAGAGATGGTATTAGCTGCGACTAAAACTAACTGAACCCCTACAGTGAAAAATCGTTGGATGGGGCAAGAAAATTTTTATTCGTATGGATGGTATCAGCTGCAACAAAGGCTTTTAATATAAAACTAACTAACCAGTTTTGTGCGGCAACAAATTTCTGTTAGTACTCCTATATTAAAAAATAGTTGTTTGGGACAACAAGCTTTTTATTATTAGGTATGGCATTAGCTGCGACAACTACT
>CAKNYM010051918.1:245066-257617 GCA_932195095.1 Andricus curvator | reverse complement strand
AGGTATGGCATTAGCTGCGACAACTACTTCGATGGTGAAACTAACTAAATACTTTTGTACGGCAACAAGTCACCATTAGTACTTCTACAATGAAAAAATAGATGTTTTTAACACCACTCTTCTTAATATAAAAAATGGTATTAGCTGCGGCGAATACTTCAATGGTAAAAATAACAAACCAGTTTTGTGCGGAAATAATTAGCCGTTAGTACTTCTACACTGACAAAAATCTTGGTTGGGACAATAAGCTTTTTATTATTAGAGATGGTATTAGCTGCAACAAGTACTTAGAATTTAAAACTAATACCTTTATGGTGAAACTAGCTACTTTTTTGCGGCAACAAATCGCCGTTAGTACTCCTACAATGAAAAAATAGTTGTTTGGGACAACAATCTTTTTATTACAAGAGATGGTATTAGCTGCGAAAAATACATCAATTATAAAACTAAGAAACCAGTTTTGTGTGAAAAAAAGCCGCCGTTAGTACTTCTACACTGAAAAAATAGTGGGTTGCGACAACAAGCTTTTTATTAGTATAGATGGTATTCACTGAGACAACTACTTCGATGGTGAAACTAACTATTTTTCCGCGGTAACAAGTCACCGTTAGTACTTCCACTGCGAAATAATAGTTGTTTGGAACAACAATCTTTTCATTACAAGGAATGGTATTAACTGCGACAAATACATCAATAGTAAAAGTAACAAACCAGTTTTGTGTGGCAACACATTGCCGTTAGTACTCCTACATTGAAAAATAGTTGGTTGGGACAGCAAGCTTTTTATTATAAGAGATGATATTAGCTGCAGCAAGTACTTTGATGGTGAAAATTAACAAACTAATTTTGTGCGGCAACAAGTCGCTCTTAGTACTCCTACAATGATCTACAATCTTTTCGTCACAAGAGATGGTATTAGCTGCGACAAATACATCAATGGTAAAACTAACAAACCAGTTTTGTGCGAAAACGAGTCGCCTTTAGCATTTCTAAACTGAAAAAATAGTTGGTTGGTACAACAATCTTTTTATTAGTATAGATGGTATTAGCTGCAACAACTACTTCGATGATGTGACAAACTTACTACTTGTTCTGCTTTAACAAATCGCCGTAGGTATTCCGACAATGAAAAAATAGTTGTTTGGGATAACAATCTTTTTATTACAAGAGATGGTATTAGCTGCGACAAATTCATCAATGGTAAAACTAAAAAAACCAGTTTTGTGCGGAAACAAGTCGCCGTTAGCACTCCTAAACTGAAAAAATAGTTGGTTGGGACAACAAGGTTTTTATTATTATAGATGGTATCAACTGGAACAACTACTTCGATAGTGAAACTAACTTACTACTTGTTGTGCTTCAACAAATCGCCGTAGGTATTCCTACAATGAAAAAATAGTTGTTTGGAACAACATTCTTTTTGTTACAAGAGATGGTATTAGCTGCGACAAATACATCAATGGTAAAACTAACAAACCAGTTTTGTGCGGAAACAAGTCGCTGTTAGCACTCCTGAACTGAAAAAATAGTTGGTTGGGACAACAATCTTTTTTTTACAAGAGATGGTATCAGCTGCGACAAATACATCAATGGTGAAACTAGCATACGAGTTTTATGCAAAAAAAGTCACCGTTAGTACTTCCACACTGAAAAAATAGTCGATTGGGACAGAAAGCGTTTTATTCTTAGGTATAGAATCAGCTGCGACAACTACTCCGATGGTGAAACTAACTATTTTTGCGCGGTAACAAGTAGGCCGTTGGTACTTCCACTGTGAAATAATAGTTGCTTGGAACAACAATCTTTTTATTACAAGAGATGGTATTAGCTGCGACAAATATATCAATCATTAAACTAACAAACCAGTTTTGTGCGGAAACAAGTCGCTGTTAGTACTCCTAAACTGAAAAAATAGTTGGTTGAAACAACAAGCTTTTTATTAGTATAGATAGTATTAGCTGCAACAACTACTTCGATGGTGAAACTAACTTACTACTTGTTGTGCTTCAACAAATCGCCGTAGGTATTCCTACAATGAAAAAATAGTTTTTTGAAACAACATTCTTTTTCTTACAAAAGATGGTATTAACTGCGAAAAATACATCAATGATAAAACTAAGAAACCAGTTTTGTGCGGAAATAACTCGCTGTTAGCACTCCTAAACTGAAAAAATAGTTGCTTGGGACAATCAGCTTTTTATTATTAGTGGTGTCATTAGCTGCAGTAAGTACTCTGAATTTAAAACTAACTAACCAGTTTTGTGCAGCAACGAACTGCCCTTAGTAGTCACACATTAAAAAATAGTTTGTTGGGACAATAACCTTTTTATTAGTAGAGGTGGTATTAGCTGGGACAAAAACCTTGATGGTAAAACTAACAGAGTGGCCACTTGACCGTGGAACCGGAAAAACCGAGAAATAACCAGGAATTTTTTAAGACCGGAAACAACGGGATAATGGCAGTGAATTTATTGGTCGACTGGACATTTTAAAAAACGTAAAAAAAAAAACTATCCAATCACTTCAACTTGTACATTTTCAATTTAAAGAATTTAAAAATGCACTATTGAAGACCTCAGCAATTACCAGTTAAAACCCTTTGAAATTGATGTTTGTTAATAGAAAACGTCATAAGTTCTGACCATTTTGAATCTGTTCTAAATTCAACAATTTACATATTTTGAGGTTATAAATTGAACTGTTTCAATTCGAAAGCCTTAGGAGTTGAGCAAATATAAACGTCCGATTGAAACTTTATTAACTATTTTCATAATTCAACGCTTTTCTTCAATTTCAATTCATATTCAGATGTTGTTTTAGTTTAAAAAATTCCATGCATTCAATTTGAAACGTTTAAATTAAGGAAAAAAAAACATTTTTTAAATATTCAGCAATTTTGTACTTTTTATTTCAAATTAGAAATTGAAAATTAAATATTCAAAGCTAAACAATATTAAACTAAATTGTTTGAAACATAAAGCCTTGAATCGTTAAAACTTCAGAGAGCTAAATTGAAACTTTACAATTTTAATTGTTCTATTTTTAACATTTTTATTTGTAGGTAAATTGCTGAATTTCTATTGATAAGTTATGCTTAAAAAAAATTTCAATTAGAAAAAATTCGAGTAAGTTTGAGAGATATTTTCAGTTTAGAAATTGATAACGTCTTTAAGGTTTTTGTAAAGTTTCAAGATAATGAAAATATTTTCTTAAAATTCCTGAGAAAATTTCAAACGATTTTTTTATTTTGAAAAATTAATTTTAATAGAATATTTAAAAAGATTGAAAAAACACAAATATTAATAAATGAATAAAAATTGAACAATTATTTAAAAAATTCGAGTAATTTTAAGCGATAATTAGAAGGTTTGAAAATAATAAAATATAATCGAAAACTAAAAAAGATTCCAAAAAATTTTAAACAAAATGTAGAATGTTCAAATCAAACAATTGAGCATATTTTTAAGCACTTCGAAAGATTCCAAACAAATAAAAAAAATTTATGAAGATTGCTAGAAAAATTAAAATCGATTCTTTATTTTGAATTGATTAAAATTTTTGCAATCAATTTGAATTAATTTAAAAAAAGTATTTGAAAGAATTTCCAAAAATTTGCAAAATTGTAAAAATTAATCTGAAAGATTTCAAGGTTTTTGTTTTAATATTGCAGGATTCATAAAAAGTTTTAGGAAAAATTCGAATCGTCTAAAAGATGTTTTGGAGTTTTTAAAAAATTTGAAAAATAATGAAAAATTCAAAGATAATTAATTTGAATAGAATATTTAAAAAGATTTCAAAAATCATGAAAAAATAATCTGAAAGATTGTAAGGAAATTTTCTTAATTTTTGAGGATTTATCAAAAGTTGTAGTAAGAAATCGAATCATTTTGAAAGATATTTAGAAGTTTTGAAGGAAATTAAAAAAAAAGAATTTATTTGAATAGATTTCAAAAAATGTAGAAGGAAACGTAGATTTTTAAAGACTGCAAAATAAAATTTTAAAGCTTTTTAAGGGTTTTGAAAGGTTTCAAGATAATAATTTTTTTTTTAAGATTCCTGGGAAAATTTAAATTGATTTTTTAATAATAAGTAATTTTTAAGTAATATTAAAAAAGATTTCATAACCAATTTTGATGTTTAAATAACATTTGAACAATTATTCTTAATTTGTAACGGCTCAAAATTGAAATGATTTAGCTTCTAATTCAAAAAGTGTTTAGATTACAAAAAATGTGTAATCATCCATTTTTAATGTTAATGTTTCATTTATTTTTCGGAGTCAAGTATTGAATTCGAAAAAAATGCCGTGTTTTATTCTCCTCTTCCGGGATATTTGGCTGGATTTTAATTTTTTCTTCCAGCAAATTTTCTCGTCAATGAAATCCAAAAAATTCTAGGCTAATTCCAACAAGTTCCACAATTCAGCCTCAGTTAAAGTATGGAAAGTGAGGGGGAAATGGATCTGGTAGTGTGAAGATGATGAAGTAGGGAAAGTAGGGGACATTAGGTGGGAAGCATAATAATTGAGGGGAATTACAGAGATGGAATTAACTTGGGGGATGTAGGGGAACTATGGGAGGGAAAGTGAGAATAGGAGTGAGTGGATGTAGTGGAGTGTAATAGGAGAAGTATAGGGGTAGTAGGGGAAGTGATGAAGAAACATAAGAAGAGAGGGGAAGTAAGGGGAGGGAAGCAAGTGGGAGAAGTAGGTGAATTGTGGAGTGGAAAGGTTAGGAGAGGTAGAGAAAGTGATGTGAAGGGAGGTAGGGAAAGGATGGAAAAGGGAGGGATAGTGGGAAAGTGAAGCGGGGCACAGGCCGGGAAGTAGGGTCAGAAAGTGAGGGTGGTAATGGTGGTCAGTAGAGAAAAGGAGGGGAAGTGTTCTTTTTACACAAAGAATTTTTTATTTGAACATTTTTTGAGTGAACATTTCATTAAAAGAATAAAAATTCCTCATGCAGAGGAATTATTATCAAAATTTTCGGCAGATTTAATATTTTGGCGAACGCGTGGACGTTGAATCGGTGGAATCCGATCGGTCGAGTCAGGTTGATGGATGCTGCTTGAGTTCGAGGTGAAGCGGAGGCACTCGAGGGTTAAAATAGTAGAAGACGAAGGGTCCTTCGCAGTCTATTGGTCTCTTTATTTCTTCGTTCTTGCCCAGCTACGAAGAGGAGCACCGCACACTCGATCTTATTTACGACTGCTGATTTATCGGATGAAAGGAAGCGGCAGCTCAGCTTAGGACCCGTCCAATCCCCAGCGACAATATAAGAAAAGAAGCAACTCCTCGCTCGCTTCTTTTTCTTCGATCCGTTCGCTTCCGTACACTTTACGACGAAACTGTTTCTTCCTCTTTAACTTGTTTTTTTTTCTCCCTCTTTAGATCAGGAAGAATACATGGGCAAAATACATTTCAAATTTTAGACTGCTATCGAAAATAGTCCAAGAGGAAGAATTCGAATTGAAATTGAAATTTCAAATTGAAAGCTATTACTTATAGTAGGCGCTGCGCACCTGCAAAAAAAGGGTTTCTTCGCCTATTCAAAACGTTAATTGAGTTCAAATCTCCTCTTCCCATACTTTCCCTCCCCTTTTCCTACTTCTTTTGCCAATTTCCCTCTCAAAAACTTACCTTCCCTTCCCTACTATCTCCCCTTACCTCCCTTATTTCCCTGCCATACTCCCCAATCCCTGTCCACTATCACTTCCCAACTACCCCTCCCTTTTCAGTCCTTCCCCTACTTCCTTTCAGCTCACTTTTCTTACCTGTCCTCACTTCTTTTGGCAGTTCTCCTACTTCCCCGTATTACTTCCCTTCCCTTACTTCTCTGTCACTTTCCCTAATTCCCCTTACATAACTTTCCCTGCTCTCCATAAAACCTCCCCCCCCCCCTTCCTCCCCATCCCTTCCGATTTACCTTTACTTTCCCTACTTCTCCTCGAACTTCCCCTAATTTTCTCGCCTCACTTCCCCTTTCGTGAAATAGTGCGATGGACGGATTGGTACCCGACTGAAGCTATAAGGGCTTCTGCACAGCGCCAGGGGGGAAAAAATGACTTTTTTGGTTCAAAATAACGTACAGCCCACAAATATTGACCGGTTTGGACAAAAGAAATTTGAAAAAAAAGCTGATAAGATTTTTAAGCGAGTTGTCAAGCCTGATTTTTGAATCGGGTTTTCAATTTTTTTATAAATAAACAAATATGACGAAAAAAATTGCGATTTTTTCTATTTGGCGTTCCCGGTGCGCGCTAATAACAGTAAAATTGTTGAAATCTCCTAAGTTTCATAGAGTAACATTAGTTAAAGATGTTCTAATACTATACAAAAATCAAAAAAAAATAGTTATAAACAAATTATTTGATGAAAACATGTTTTCTACGTTTTTCCATAATTTCACGTTTTTTTAAGTTATATTGCAAGAAATTCGAATGGAAAAAATATTATATTGAGAAAATTTCCTCTCAAGATTATAATTGTTTATATTATAAACAAATTTAATGAGCAAATGCAGTAATCAGGCATTTTTCGACAAAATAATTCGTTTTTTTATGACAATTTTCCAAATTAGGAAATTTATGATGATTTTAGCCAAATTTATAATTTTTTGATCAATCTCATGATTTTTTTAAACAAATTTAATAAACAAATGCATTATTCGGGCATTTGTCGGCAAAAAAATTCGGTTTTTTCAATGCCAGTCTTTTCATTTGGGAACTTCATGACAATTGCAATAACATTCATAATGAGTTGATAAATTTCATGATTTCTTAAACAAATGTAATACAAAAATGCATTGATCAGGCATTTGTCGCCAGAAAAATTCGTTTTTTTCGATGCCAACTTTTAAATTGGGAACTTTATGATGATTTCAGCAAAATTCATAACTTTTTGATCAATTTTGTGATTTTTTTTCAACAAATGCATTATTTGGGCATCTGTGGACGGAAAATTTTTTTTTTCTATGTCAGACTTTTTAATTGGGATCTTCATAATAAATTCAGCAACATTCATGATGAGTTGATCAACTTTATGATTTTTATTAACAAATTTGACAAAAAAATGCACTATTCGGGCATCTGTGGACGGAAAAATTCGTTTTTTTCGATGTCAGTCTTTTTAATTTGAAACATCATGATAATTTAAGCAAAATTTATAATTGGTTGATAAATTTTATGTTTTTTCAAACAAATTGAAGAAAAAATAGACAGAAGTGGAAGGAAAAGTTCATTGAACTCGATCCTGAAGCTGCAGACTTATTAAAAGAATGTAAGTAATGAAAAACTTAAACTGAAAGGACTGAGATTGAAGAAGAAAAATTTTTTCGTAGACAAATACCCAAATAATGTATATGTTTATTGAATTTGTTTGAAACATCATATAATTTATCAACTAAGTATGAGTGTTAATGAAATTATCATCATGTTCCCAATTAAAAAGACTGAAAACGAAAAACAAAAGAATTTTTCCGTCGACAGATGCCCCAATAATGCGTTTGTTTATTAAACTTGTTTTAAAAAATCATAAAATTAATCAAAAAATTATGAATTTCGCTGAAGTTCTCATGAAGTTCCTAATTAAAAAAGTTGACATAGGAAAAAACCAAGTTTTCTGTCGACAAATGCCTGATTAATGCATTTGTTTAAGAAATCATAAAATTTATCAGCTTATTTTGAATGTTGCTGAAATTGTCACGAAGTTCCCAAATGAAAAGACTGGTATTGAAAAACCCGAATTTTTCTGCCGACAAATGCTTGAGTGATGCATTTGTTTATTGAATTTGTTGAAAAAAATCACAACATTGATCCACAAATTATGAATTTCGCTAAAATTATCATAAAGTTCCTAATCAAAAGAAAATAGACATGGAAAAAGCGAATTTTTATCTCGAAAAATGCCTGATTACTGAATTTGTTCATCAAATTTGTTTATAATATAAACAATTATAATCTGAAGTGATAATTCTTTCAATATAATATTGTTTTCATTCGAATTTATTGCAATATAAATTGAAAAACGTATATTTATCGAAAATCCTAGAAAACATTTTTTCAACAAATAATGTGTTTATAAAAATTTTTTTTTGTTCATTGTATAATATTGTGACATCTTTCAATAATGTTACTCTATGAAACTTAGGCTATTTCAACAATTTTCCTATTATTGACGAGCACCGGGAACGTCAAATAGAAAAAATGGCCATTTTTTTCGTCATATTTGTTTATTTATAAAAAAAATGGAAATCCTTATTCAAAAATCGGGCTTGACAACAGCGTTATAACATATTGAACGATTCTGAATTGAAAACGTTCCAAATTACAAAATTGTAGATTAGGTAAAATTATGAAATAAGGAAAATATTTGGAATGGACTGAAAAGGAATTGAACCTGTATCATTGGCAAATATATGCGTTTGAAATTAAACAATTTGAAATTGAAACATTTTTAATCAAAAGCTCTTAAAAATGAAAAATGTCAAATCAAAATTTTGTGAAATTGAACCATTTCATTCGAAAGTAGTTGAAATTGTATTATTTATAATTTAATTTTTTAACTACACTGAGGAATCTTCAGCCAAAAAACAAAGGAATTTTTCACAAATTAGCTCAACTTTAAATCAATTAGTAGATTTGACATAAAAAGACCCTAAACAAATAAATAATCAATTGATTATAAGTAACATTTTACGGGACAAGGGATACTTATAGAAAACATTTTTTCTGATGTGAGTTTCGTATCTAGAAAGAAAAGAATTTAAGTCAGGTATTAATTTTACAAATAACTGTTTTATTTCAGAAGAATATATTTACAGAAAAGAAACAGATTGTTTAACAAATAATTCTCTCTAATGTTTATTTATTATTCATTCATAACTAAAAAGCCAAAGCAATATTAAACATTTTAGAAAAACTGAAACTTTCTAGCAATGATCTAAGAGAAGATAGTTATAAACAATGATGAATTGTTTGAGCGAAAAATGCGGTTTTATGGTGTATTTGAGCTTATATTACATCGCGAAAATTTTTTTTTCCTAAAATCGGTTCATGCCATCTAAAAGTACAAATGTCCAACTTTAAAAAGCTTTCCTTAAATTGAAGATATATGTATTCTCAGATTTGGATTCAGCGCCCCAAAAAACATAGAAATATATCATTTCCGCAATCTCAAGAAGTGTTTTCAATTTTGGTATTGCGGTAATGTAATCATCAAAGTACTAAACTTCATTGAAGGATATCTCTGAAAAGAAAAATTATATCTTCAATTTTAAAAAAGCTTTTTAAAGTTTGAGAGTTGTACTTTTAGATGGCAAACAACGAACAATATAAAAAAACTCAAGAGAAGGAAGAAGATCCTATTTGAAAGCCCTACAAGATTATCATAACAACTTTTGGAATTTTCATGAAAAATCAAAAATTCAAATTTTGATCGCACAAAAAATAATGAAACTCAAAAACTCTATTTTGCGTTCAAACTATGCAAGATGCAAAAAAAAAACACAAATTGACAAAAATTATGCATCCAAAAAGATCTACAAATTTATTATTATTTACTTTTTGATAGGGTGCGTAGTTTATGTTTTATTCGTAAAACCAATACTAAAAATAACGATCAACTTTTTTTTTAATAAAAGATACCAGCTATGAAAAAAATAAACAGACAAAAATTGTGCACCCAAAAAAAAACAACACTTTTCTCATTAATTATTTTTTGATAAGACTCGTAGTTTTGGTTTTAATCGTGAAACATGACATTATAAATAAACAAATAAAATTTTTGGACAAAAAGGCACAAGATAGAATAAAATGTGTGATAACAAAATTGTTTGTAAATTAAATCTGTAAAATTGCTTTAAATTTCTTTTCTCACGAGTCACGTGATGAGAATGTGTTCGTTAAAGTCGAAGGAGCTTTAACAGAAGAGAATTCGCAATCACTAAATTTCAGTTGTCACTGGTTTGATCTTCAATTTTCAAAGTCCTATCTGAAAACTCGGTGGAAGCACAGTGACCAAGCGCTTAGCGCGAGATGAATATATTATCGAGCGCGAAGCGCGCGATCCAACAGGTGCGCACCCCAGGCATGCTCAATCTTGCGAGTAACAATATAAATTTATTAAAATGATACATTTTCGAGGATAGCTGAGAATTAAAATTAGTGCAAAATAAGGAACAAATATTAGACTAATCATGAAAAATTAAATTTGTAAATTATTTTGCAATATCTGACTAAGCAGACCCAGACCGAAGGACCAAAATAAATATAATATCCATTTGAAGTAACAGAGTTGAACATAATGTAAAAAAGTTTACATTTTGGACAAATGTTAATTGAGTGCGAAGCAAGAGATGCGTGACGAGAATTTTTTCGTTGAAGCCAAAGGAGCTTTAACAGATGAGGTAAATACATTATCGAGAACGAAGCGCAATATTATCATGCGAAGCATGAAACTTAACAGACGCGCGCCCTACGCGCTTTTTCGACCAGATGAGTGTATTTAATAATTTGGTATCAATTGTTTCTTCTCTACTGGCCTAAAATCAATATTGTTTAAATATTGATTTTCATTTCTAAGTTGTAAAAAAATTTCTCTGTAGCTCCGCTGGGATCCGAACACAGGTCTTTCAGATTTCTGGTCTGATGATCTTACCCGCTATAAAATCTGAAAGACCTGGGTCCGGACCCCAGTGGAACCAGAGAGCAATTTTTTTACAACATAGAAATAAAAATCAATATGAAAAATATTGATATTAGACTTTAAGACAAGAAATTATTAACATCAAATTATTCAAAGAGATTTTTAGTTACAAAAATTATATTTGAACACAATACTTTATTTTTCAACCAGAGAGATGAATTCGATCTAAAGTAATGAATTTATAACAAATTAGCTCAAGTTTCAACCAAGTGGTGAAATTTTGAATAAAAAATGAAACATTTTTAACGGGCGGTATGCATAAACGAGCTGTGAATTCGATCTCGAGTGTTTCCACTTTGTTTGTATTTATAATTATATGGTGCTCAATTCACGAGCACTTTGCTTCCCTTTAGCAAATTTCTCATAGAGGAAGCATTGGTTATTTTTGTTTTCGATAATGAACAAACCAAAGGATTCATTTTGATCAATTCAAAAATAGAAATGTACAAACAATACAAAATTACAAAATAATACAAAAAACTTTTCAAATGCAAAGACAAATCGGACAAATCAAATTTTGTATTTGAAATGATAATTTTTAGAGCTGGAAAAGGCAAGGGAAAAGTTCTGTCGCACCCTATTCCTTTCCCAGCTTTATGATTTTTTTACAAAAATTGTCAGAATTATTCTACTTCAAAACCCTGTTTTTAAATATTATGCATTGCCGCAGCTTTCACACTCTT
Source organism: Andricus curvator (assembly GCA_932195095.1). Taxonomy (NCBI): domain Eukaryota; kingdom Metazoa; phylum Arthropoda; class Insecta; order Hymenoptera; family Cynipidae; genus Andricus; species Andricus curvator. Next base: position 246,235 of record CAKNYM010051918.1, on the reverse strand, counting down.
CAATAAAATGTATCAATGTCATAGGTCAATCGATTTGTCTTGAATCAACACATCTTTGCTATTCTCGCATCAACTTTAAATTATGAGAATGAGAAAATTATTACTATAAAAATCGATTTAAAAAATATAAATCACGATAACTTCCCTACTCTTTAATAAAATGTATTATAATCTAGGTCATTCGATTCGCCTCGAACCAAGGAATCTTTTACATTCGTGCATCATGTTAATGAAAAAAGTTTTATTATAAGAAACCGATTTTCGAAATATATAAATTACCATAACTTCCCTACTCTTTAATAAAATGTATTAATATTATAAGTCAATCGATTCGTCTCGAATCAAGGAATCTTTTATATTCTTGCATCAACTTTGAATTATGTTGATGCGAAAAGTTTTACTATCAAAAACCGTATTTTCAAATGTTATGCATTACCAAAGCTTCCTTACTCTTCAATAAAATGTATCAATATTGTAGGTCAATCGATTCGGCTCGAACTAATATATCTTTTCTGTTCTTGCATCAACTTTGAATCACAGTAGATTTAAGACTTTCACGATGATCCATTATAATAAATTTTTAATTTAAATTTATTAACTTTGAATCATGTTGATGAAAAAAGTTTTATAATAGAAAACCGTATTTTCAAATATTATGCATTGCCACAGCTTCCTTACTCTTCAATAAAATGTATCAATTGTTATAGCTCAATCGATTCGTCTTGAATCAACAAAACTTTTCTATTCTCGCATCAACTTCAAATTTTGAGGATGAGAAAATTTTTACTGTAAAAATCGAGTTAAGAAACATATAAATTACCATAACTTCCCTACTCTTTAATAAGATTGATTATAAGTGTAGGTCAATCGATTCGTCTCTAACAAAGGAATCTTTTTTATTCCTGCATCAACTTTGAATCATTTTGAAGAAAAAAGTTTTACACTAAAAAACCGTATTTTCAAATATTATGCATTATCATAGCTTCCTTACTCCGCAATAAAATTTATCAATATTATAGGTACAATCCATTCGTCTCGAAGCAACACATCTCTTCTGTTCTTGCATAAACTTTGAATTATGTTAATGAAAGAAGTTTTACTATAAGAAACCGATTTTCAAAATATATCAATTACCATAACTTCCCTACTCTTTAATAAAATGTATTGAT